>CM031958.1:8309118-8314118 GCA_018749465.1 Paracanthobrama guichenoti
ATCTGTGGTTGGTCTCTTCACTCGTAGAAACAACAGTGCAAATATTGTACCTTTAGGTGCACAACAGCTTGTGACTGGTGTAGTAAAGGGACAACTTTGTACCAAATGTACCCTTAACCCTGTAAAGCCAGACATATAAAATAATAGTCGAAATATCTACTTTTTAAAAACTGAACAATATATTGAACATTTAGACTCCATACTTTTTGTTTAGTATCATATTTGATACATCAGGCTTTTATGGCTCATATATGAAGTGAGAATATACTTATACTTGATAAAAAAAATAAATAAATAAATAAAAAAATTTTTATTTAGAGGCCCAAACTGTGCAAAATTTGGTGAAGATGGTATTTATATGACCAAAAAATATGATGAAATTCGTATAGCTTGTAATGCAAACCAATAAGATCTTTATAATAGTATATCAGACTACTTACATATAATGCATATAAATATCAGTCAGCACTCTAACACCAATAATATTAGCACTCCAGTGTTTCAAGTCTTACCTCTCAGGTAGGTCCTTCAGGGTGATGTGTGATGTGAAGGGCTGAGGTGTCTAAGTCCCAACATCTAGCTACTGGGGTTCCTCAGGGCTCAGTGCTAGGACCACTTCTCTTCTCCATTTACACATCATCACTAGGATCTGTCATTCAGAAACATGTTTTTTCCTATCACTGCTACGCTGATGACACACAACTCTACCTCTCACTTCAGCCAGATGATCTGACAGAAGCTGCTCGCATCTCTGCCTGACTGACAGATTACTTGCTGGATGAAGGGCCAACATCTTCAACTCAACCAGCGAAGACAGAACTGCTTATGGTCTCAGCCAACCCAGCACATCATAATAACTTCTCCATTCATCTAGGTTCATCAACCATAACCATAACCATAACAGCCAGGAACCTTACTGTGCGTTCACACCGCCGCCAACGAGAGCGTCAAAATTCGCTCTGGCCGCCCTGCTAACGATGCTGTAGAAAGATTTGTGGATGCGCTGGCGCTCTGATGTAGATTGCATGGTTGGTCTTTTTTTAAACTGTATTTAAAGGAGCCACAAAGCAAACAAGCATTGAAGCAGGAGGTATTTGTGTAGACTGACCACAAGTAGGGTATAAATTAACCTCATGAAATATTTTAAATGTGAAAGTAAGAAATTGTTCAATGGAAAGAACTTAATTATAGTTACATGTTTGCTAACGAAATAAACCTATTAAAAGCCATTTGTGTTCATGGTTAAGTTTATAGGAGTTTAAACATGAGTTTATAGGAGATGTTTACTAGCCGTGGTCTTTAACATTAACATTAATTTGTGTGCAGCCTACAGTACAATAACTGTCCTGGTTGAGCATTAATGGAGCATTAATGCAATTGGTCAAATCAGTGTTGTTTTGAGCAAATGAATTGCATTCCCGCTGAAAAACAAGTGTTCTAGCGTGAAAATGTGGCCTATAACATTTTATATAGTATATAAAATACAAACCTGCCACAGCAATGATCAACCTCTCCTCCATTTTGATTGGGAACTAATGTGGTTGGAACCAAAGTTTACAAGACTGCGTTCTCTGGAATCCTCTCAAGTGGAGCACTTCTACATTCCGATTGGTGGCAGCCGAACCACGTCATAGCTCATTACCATAAAGTTGACTTGATTTCAACTCTCCTCTACGCCCAAATTGTCCAAGACACACCACACTGCACACGCCCTCGCCACCAGCGGTGTGAATGCACAGTTAGAGTTGTGACTGATGATCACCTAAACTTCACAGACCCCATTGCTAGAACTGCCCGGTCCTGCAGATTTGCCTTATATAACATTAGGAAGACCCTATCGGAGCATGCTACACAACTCATTGTCTAAGTACTGTACTTATTCTATGCATATTGGACTACTATAATGCTCTCCTGGCAGGCCTTCCAGCATGTACTGTCAAACTTCAGCAACTGATTCAGAATACTGCAGCAAGAGCAACAAGTGAAGACAGCACACCTCTCCTCATAAAATTGCATTGGTTGCTAACTGCTGCTTGCATCAAATTCAAGGCACTGAATTTGCGTTTGCCTACAGAACAACCACTGGCTCTGCACCCCTATACCTAAACTCATTACTTCAGACCTACGTGTCCTCCAGAAGCTTGCATTCTGCAAATGAATGGTGCCTTGTGGTGCCATCCCAAAGAGGCACAAAATCCCTTTCAAGGACCTTTACCTTGACTGATCCAAGCTGGTGGAATGACCTGCCTATCTCAACCTGAGCTGCTGAGTCTTTAGTCATTTTATTTAACTATTCTATACACTAACCTAAAGGATTATTAGGAACACCTGTTCAATTTCTCATTAATGCAATTATCTAATCAATCAATCAATCAATCACATAACAGTTGCTTCAATGCATTTAGGGGTGTGGTCCTGGTTAAGACAATCTCCTGAACTCCAAACTGAATGTCAGAATGGGAAAGAAAGGTGATTTAAGCAATTTTGAGCATGGCATGGTTGTTGGTGCCAGACGGGCCAGTCTGAGTATTTCACAATCTGCTCAGTTACTGGGATTTTCACACACAACCATTTCTAGGGTTTACAAAGAATGGTGTGAAAAGGGAAAAACATCCAGTATGCGGCAGTCCTGTGGGCGAAAATGCCTTGTTGATGCTAGAGGTCAGAGGAGAATGGGCCGACTGATTCAAGCTGATAGAAGAGCAACTTTGACTGAAATAACCACTCGTTACAACTGAGGTATGCAGCAAAGCATTTGTGAAGCCACAACATGCACAACCTTGAGGCGGATTGGCTACAACAGCAGAAGACCCCACCAGGTACCACTCATCTCCACTACAAATAGGAAAAAGAGGCTACAATTTGCACGAGCTCACCAAAATTGGACAGTTAAAGACTGGAAAAATGTTGCCTGGTCTGATGAGTCTCGATTTCTGTTGAGACATTTAGATGGTAGTCAGAATTTGGCATAAACAGAATGAGAACATGGATCCATCATGCCTTGTTACTACTGTGCAGGCTGGTGGTGGTGGTGGTGTAATGGTGTGGGGGATGTTTTCTTGGCACACTTTAGGCCCCTTAGTGCCAATTGGGCATTGTTTAAATGCCACGGCCTACCTGAGCATTGTTTCTGACCATGTCCATCCCTTTATGACCACCATGTACCCATTCTCTGATGGCTACTTCCAGCAGGATAATGCACCATGTCACAAAGCTCAAATCATTTCAAATTGGTTTCTTGAACATGACAATGAGTTCACTGTACTAAAATGGCCCCCACAGTCACCAGATCTCAACCCAATAGAGCATCTTTGGGATGTGGTGGAACGGGAGCTTCGTGCCCTGGATGTGCATCCCACGAATCTCCATCAACTGCAAGATGCTATCCTATCAATATGGGCCAACATTTCTAAAGAATGCTTTCAGCACCTTGTTGAATCAATGCCACGTAGAATTAAGGCAGTTCTGAAGGCGAAAGGGGGTCAAACACAGTATTAGTATGGTGTTCCTAATAATCCTTTAGGTGAGTGTATATTCTATATATCTATTAAAAAAAAAAAGAAAAAAAAAAAAAAAGAGTCTTGGTCTCGACTGCATTTGTACTCAGCCTTGTCTTGGTCTTGGACTTAGAGGACTCTGGATTTTATCTCAAGACCAGTCAAGACCACAACTGCAAAGATATCACTAAATTGCTGGTGTGTTGTCTGATTTAACATCAGTAATGTGATTTGATGTAAAACTTACTGCTTAAAATGCAATCAATAACTTCTTTGTGATTTGTTGTTGTTACTGTGCTGCCGGGTTCAAAAGCAATGCAGAATTGTCTCAAAATGCCCAAAATTAATATAAATGGCCAAAAAATCTGACATTTATTTTTAATATAACATAGAATATAATTAAGCAATATCACAAGAGCAAGAGATCTGTTTTCATATGATTGCAAAATAAGTTAATATTAAATTATATTTTAAACTGTCTTTGCTAATTCGGCAACGTTTTGTTATTAAATGAATCAGCTGCTTTGAACAAATCAGTTGAATAAATGATTCTGTAAATGTGAAATAATGTTAATGTTTTAATGTTAAATTAATCTTAACATTATTTATGAAGGTGTAATTGTTCCAATTCAGATGCAACTTCTGTGCCATTAATTTTATTGTCAGTGATTTGATTGGTAACAGCGCTATAGTGTTTTACTATTTTAATTATATTTATTCATTAAATATTTCTCAGACAGCAGATATGGATCTTTTAGATGAATTTAAGGAGTGGTCTGGTCTTGGTCTTGACTTGGTCTCGCCCTGTCTTGGTCTTAGTCTTGACTTGGTCACGCCCTGTCTTGGTCTTGGTCTCAACTCCACAAAGTCTTAGTCTTGACTTGGTCACGCCCTATCTTGGTCTTGGTCTCAACCCCAAAGTCTTGGTCTTGTCTTGGTCTCGGCACACGCTGGTCTTGGTCTCAACTTGGTCTCGGTTTAGGTGGTCTTGACTACAACACTAACGTGAACTATGCAAAACTAACTGGGACTAGTCACAGCACTTTCTTATTGTTGCCCTATTGTTGATCTGATTGCTTCTATTGCTCTCCTAATTTCTAAGTCACTTTGGATAAAAGCGTCTGCTAAATGATTAAATGTAAATGCTTATTTTTATGATCAAAGCTCTGTAGTTTCAAAACATATAATGCGATGCAATACAATGATGATTGAGAGATGAACAAATAAACATTCCTCAAAAGCCTAATGGATCTTATTTGATGCTCACATTTTAACATGATTTTTCTACAATTTATATATGAATAATCAAGTAAACCGAAGTTGCTTCAGTCCAGTAAGTGTTCATCTTGAAATATTACTAACAATATAAAAGTTATTCTTACTTTTACTTTAAAAATCAGTAAAGATTTCACAGCAAAAAGACATGTGAACCACGTCCTGAAGGTGGACCTTTTTAAAAAAAAAAATATTATATTAAAAGGCCTTTTACTAGCTAGAAACTCT
>CM031958.1:8321618-8351618 GCA_018749465.1 Paracanthobrama guichenoti
AAAGCAACATGACCTCTTTAAGTATTTTGATGTACTCAAACTGATCCATGATCCCTGGAAGGCGATAAATAGGCCCAACACCATAGTATGAGAAACATCCTCATATCATAATGCTTGCGCCACCATGCTTCACTGTCTTTACAGTGTACTGTGGCTTGAATTCAGTATTTGGGGGTCGTCTGACAAACTGTCTGCGGCCCCTAGACCCCAAAAGAACAATCTTGCTTTCATCAGTCCACAAAATATTGCGGCATTTCTCCTCAGGCCTCTTGTAAACTCTTCAGCACGTGTCATTTTTTTCAACAATGGGACTTTGCGTGGGCTTCTTGCCGATAGCTTGGCTTCACACAGGTGCCTTCTAATTGTTACAGTACTCACAGACAGGCCCGGATTAAGAACACGTAGGGCCCGGGGGTATACCAAACCCAAGGGCCCCCATAGTAGCCGATCTTGGTGCCACAAAGTTTTCTACCACAGAAATAATTATATAATAATATATGAGGTCAAAGCAAACAGGTTTTCAGAAACAGCAACAACTTTTGAGCATACAACTGCCTTAAGGAGCTTTAAAACTGCCTTAGCTTTAAAAGGAGCCCTGTCTCTTCCCCTCCCTAAAGCTGAGCTCTGGATGACAGTCTTTTCATTGTTTAACATTTCTATCCTAAAACAGCGATCAAATATGAAATGTTTAGCTACTTCATCTCGCACCGTTTACTGAAGCCCCGTGCGACTTGCGCCATGAAATGCAAATTCATAGAATTCATGCCCTCATAGCTGGCTACGGCCATGATTACAGTCGTGTAGGCAAACCTATAGTTTAACTCAACACTTTACATGGTTCTATTCAGTCTGGTTCAGCTAGTTTCGCCACAGAGCCTCTTCTGTACACACAATGTTGCGCTTGTATTAAATTCAAATGGATAAAGCGACTGCCTGGCACTCGCGAAAGCGCCGAACAAGTTTGTCAGTGCTGTGCGAGAGACAATCCAGGTGCGACTGCAGGATGCGCGCGCAGTTGAATCAGGTGCCGTTTCATTGGTCTGGCTTTTGGTGTTTGTTCCCATGCACTCGCAGTACTCCAGTAAATAACAGCGCTTAATATGTGGGGGCGTGGTGGGGTTTGGCAAGTGGCCCACCAGGAAAAGTTAAGGTGCTCCCGATCGACTGTCAATCATTTCCTCGGCCAATCACGGGCCTCCTCCGTGCTCGGGCCCTGGGGCTTCAGCCCCACCTAGCCCTTATGCTAATCTGGCCCTGCTCACAGGTAACTTTAGACCTTCTTTGATCTCCCTGGAGCTGATCATTGACAGTCTTTTTTCACAGAATGAATAACCTCTAATCGATCACTAATTGAACTCCAGCACTGCTATTATTTTGAACGCGCCCTTTTCAATTAATGATTCAATTACACAAAATCAGCAGCATGCATGTCATGACTGTTGGTTTTCTATTAGTCTGCTACACCTACTAGTAAAATATTTGCCATGTAGAAATATAATTTCTACCAAAAACAGTGATTGATCTGGTTAGTGATGTTGGACTGCTATTATTTTGAACACTTCTGCACACACATGAATCTTTTATGCTTAAAGCTTTACCTGATTGCATTATGTTTTTATACTTTATACATTTTTAGCTGCTGCCACATTCTTTTTTTTTGCCTATGGCATACCATGAAAATTGAACTTAAACTAATTAAGTATTAAATTTACATATTGGTCTGGAAGTATCCAAACGTCTTTTTGTTGTGTGCTGTTGCCATGGTGAATCATAATTTCGGCGCTCCATTGATAGTAGCTTTTCATAGTCATAGCTTTTCAACTACCTCAACATTATAATATTTTCAAATACATTTTTATATTATTTTTATTATTATTGCCCCTGGTTCCGTAAGGACCTCTTGTAATAAAGTAGCAGTGGCTGGGACAGATTTTAAGCATCACCTCAAGATGCAGTCTAATCCTGTTTACATGAAATAAGCTGCTCCCGATCAGGTTTAAGCTTACGGACCTGTTGCTATGACAACAAGTCCCAGATGAGCGTGGAAGATCCAAACAATCCAAGATCATGCCAAATCATCAACAATCAAATCCAGCTAACTGAGATAGCGAGGTACGAAAGAACGGACCCCAGGTCAGTTTATTTGACAAATTAAAATTGTGAGGAAACGCAATGCTGTTTCACTTGGTCTACACTATCTAAACGGCATTTGAGTGTGTTGAAAGTTATAATGCTATTCTGTGTGTTAGCTTGTTGGCTGTATGAGACTAGCAGTATAAGCTACATCAACATAAGAACATCATACTGATGATATTCTAATATTTGTGTTGAGCTACATTGATTCGTTTGATGTACATTTGCTCACCTGTCTAATAAAGCACATGTAAGAACAGCATAGTTTGTTGCAAAGCTCTCGTCATCTCGAAAGCGCCACGTCAATACTAGTCCTCTTTTGATTTCTCATTTTGTTCCAAAGTCTGCTTGCCATGGTCCATAATGTTTGAACGAAACTACAACAGCATGCGTGTCCACGTCTGTTGCCATGGTTTCTACTGCTTTAAAACTGGAAACCGAGGGTAACGCAGATATGACGCAGTTAAAACAGCAATTTTCTCACGATTTACAAACAGTTGTAAACATTTGGGATACTGTAAGTACTCAACTGAACAAAATATATAACACCTAGTGGCCTAGTGGTTCTTGGATAATACTGAAAAAATCGTACATATTGCACATTTAACCATCGTAGACAAAGTTCATAATTTGCAAATTTTTTGTTTTGCCAGTTTACAAGCCAATTTTAAACCAAGAAGAAAACTCAATTCGGTACTCATTAGCTGTTATCTGTGCGCACAGCCGTACACACTCAAAGGGCGCTCGCTCGCACGCGCACCACACACAGGGAGCCACATTTCAGAAAGTCTGCAAACACAGAATTGATTCCTCTTCGTCAAATTATGACAAAATACACGGTTTGGCAAGTATAAGCACAGGCGTTTATGTCTTACATGAAGGCAAAAATAAATGGGATGTGTATCAGTCAAGTGGCAACCTCCCCCAGTTTCTGTTGAAGCCAATACAGAAGTAACTTAAACTGCAATTCATCCAGAAGGGAGCAGAATCTCATTGAGCTCCATGTTAAAATGCCCAACTTTACAGCAGAATAACACGTTTACAGCCTGGTACAAATTGTGGTTCTGGCCACAATTTTGGCCTTCATGACAACTGTGCGGGGGGTGAATTTTTTTTTATAACTCATTCGTTTACATTATATAATGCCTTAAAGTTCTTAAAGTAGAGTGACAGGTGGATAGCCATTTATCCGCTGTCTGTTAGTCATCCCGTCACCTCAGCTCTGCCCTCACCTCTTTGCCCATTTTCTGTTATCCGGGCGTGACGCACGATGACGCATTGCCAAGATGGCAAGGCCAGCTCGTCTCTACTTTATGCTTCAGAACTGCTCTTCAGAATCCTATGGGTGACGTCACGGACACTACGGTCTATGGTATCAGTACACTGGATCCATGCATTTGTTTTTTTGTGACAGCAGCCTAATATACAGGTGCTGGTCATATGATTAGAATATCAAAAAGTTTATTTATTTCACTAATTCCATTCAAAAAGTGAAACTTGTATATTATATTCATTCATTACACACAGACTGATATATTTCAAATGTTTATTTCTTTTAATTTTGATGATTATAACTGACAACTAAGGAAAATCCCAAATTCAGTATCTCAGAAAATTAGATTATGAAACGGTTGAATACTGAAGACACCTGGTGCCACACTCTAATCAGCTGATGAACTCAAAACACCTGCAAAGGCCTTTAAATGGTCTCTCAGTCTAGTTCTGTAGGCTACACAATCAAGGGGAAGACTGCTGACCTGACAGTTGTCCAAAAGACGACCATTGACACCTTGCACAAGGAGGGCAAGGTGTCAATGGTTAATACACTTTCTATCGCCCCTAAATAGAAAGTTTTCAGGAAAGCTGGTGAAACCCTGAATTTCCTCAGCTGGCGCAGGTGGTACAGTCTTTGCCTGGCTTTTTTTCACCTGTGTCTGAATGTGAGCAGTCCAGGTCAGGTCCTCGGAGATGTTTACACCCAGGTACTTGAAGCTGCTCACTCTCTCTACTGGTGACCCGCTGATCATGAGGGGGGAGTATGTCCATTGCTGTCTCTTCCTGAAGTCCACAATCATTTCTTTGGTCTTGCCAACATTCAGAGAGAGACAGTTGTCCTGGCACCATGATGTTACATGCTCCACCTCGTCCAAGTATGCCGTCTCGTTGTTGGAAATGAGGCCCAGAACAACAGTATCATCAGCAAATTTGATGATAGAGGTGGAGCTGTGTGTGGACAAACAGTCATGCGTGTAGAGCGAGTAGAGCAGGGGACAGCCCTGTGGAGCTCCCACACTCAGGGTGATGGAGGAGGAAGTGGACTGGCCTATTCTCACCACCTGAGGCCTGCCAGTGAGGAAGTCTTCAATCCAGTGGCAGAGAGAAGGATTCAGGCCGAGATCCAGGAGTTTGGCGGATAGCTTAATGGGAACTATGGTGTTAAAGGCTGAGCTATAGTCAATAAATAGCAGCCTTACGTAGTTCCCACTTTTGCTGTCTATGTGAGTGAGGGAGGAGTGGAGGTCATGAGAGATGGCATCTTCAGTCGATCTATTGGGACGATAGGCAAACTGAAGAGGGTCCAAAGTGTCAGGAATGAAGGCGCAAATGGGGTTTTTAATGAGTCTCTCAAAGACCTTCATGACTATAGACGTGAGAGCCACTGAACGATAGTCATTTAGGCAAGAGGGTTTACTGTTCTTAGGGACAGGGATGATGGTGGATTTTTTGAAGGAGGTGGGGACCACAGATGTAGCGAGGGACTCATTAAAGATAGATGTGTACAACCCAGCGAGCTGATCAGCACAGGACCGCAGAACACGGCCTGAAATACCATCTGGCCCAGCAGCTTTCCTGACGTCCACACGCTTGAGTGCCCTCCGAACTTCATCCTCTGAGACAGAGATCACGTGGTTGTTGTTGCTCTGAGTAATTCCCTCTGACGCGCCACTTGGCGGAGTCGCGCTGCCGCGATTACAGTCAAAGCGAGCGTAGAAAGAGTTTAACTCATTCACAAGCGACGGATCAGCGCTCACCTCTGCAGAGGATTTAGATCCAAAAGAGCAGATGGTCCTCAGTCCCTGCCACATGCGCCGCGAGTCGTTGAGTTGGAAATGAGACTCCACTCGATCCTTATAACGGAGCTTTGCGGCTTTAACTGCGCGTCAGAGTATAGCAGGACGATCTGTATTCAGTCATGATCCCCGATAGGAGACCGGCGTTGTATGCGGCAGTGCGTGTGTTCACTGCAGCGCGGATTGAATTGTCCACCCACGGTTTCTGATTTGAGAAGGACGTTATTGTTATTGTTTGCGTGGCTTGCTCTGTAAGCGTGTTGATGAAGCAAAGCGCCACATCCGTGAACTCGCTTACGTCAGCTGAACTCGCTCGGAACATGTCCCAGTCAACGTCATCCAGGGCTGCCTGTAGGGTAGGGTCTGAGTGGGGTGACCAACGCTTAACTTCCCGCCTCACCGGGGGTTCCTGAGCGAGCCTTTGACCACAGAAAACTCCCTCGGCAGATAGAATGGGTGGCAAATGATTGTTAAATGTTCCAGATGAGGTGAGCAGGACCGCGAGAGAATGGTGATGTTCCTGGGATCGCACCATTTCTTGTTGATCATGAAGCATACTCCACCGCCTTTGGATTTACCGGCCTCGGCTGTTCTGTCCATCTGAAAAACAGAGAAATTCTCCGACGGCGTCACAGCTGTGTCCGGGACCGCGGGCGTGAGCCATGTTTCGGACAAACAAAAGATGTTACAGTCTCTCATGTCCCGTTGAAAACTTATCCTGGCTCGAAGATCGTCCATCTTATTCTCCAAGGATTGAACATTTGCTAGAAGAATGCTCGGGAGAGGAGGGCTGAATGCCCTTTTCCTCAGTCTGTTGCGAATCCCTGCGCGTTTCCCGCGGTGTTTCTTGATTCTTCGCCGCCGACTCTGTCCATTGTTCAATTCGCCGTTCCGAAGAATCTCAGATGGCCAGAGGATCGGCGAAAGTGTCCTGAAACAGTCCAGTGTAGAGGTAACCAATGTCCAAAAGAGTTTTGCTGTCATAGCAGATCAATGCAGTTGATAAGTTTGTAAAAATTGAGAGTAGATAAAATTTCTGTAGATAAAAAAACTCCAGACAATATGAGCTGTGGAAAAGTGATCTTGGAGCTTTATACAGCGGATGCCATTGAAAACATGGTAAGACTATACTGCTGCTTTGAATAAGGTCTACACTCACCTAAAGGATTATTGACACCATACTAATACTGTGTTTGGCCTTCAGAACTGCCTTAATTCTACGTGGCATTGATTCAATAAGGTGCTGAAAGCATTCTTTAGAAATGTTGGCCCATATTGATAGGATAGCATCTTGCAGTTGATGGAGATTTGTGGGATGCACATCCAGGGCACGAAGCTCCCGTTCCACCACATCCCAAAGATGCTCTATTGGGTTGAGATCTGGTGACTGTGGGGGCCATTTTAGTACAGTGAACTCATTGTCATGTTTAAGAAACCAATTTGAAATGATTCGAGCTTTGTGACATGGTGCATTATCCTGCTGGAAGTAGCCATCAGAGAATGGGTACATGGTGGTCATAAAGGGATGGACATGGTCAGAAACAATGCTCAGGTAGACAGTGGCATTTAAACAATGCCCAATTGAGACTAAGGGGCCTAAAGTGTGCCAAGAAAACATCCCCCACACCATTACACCACCACCACCAGCCTGCACAGTGGTAACAAGGCATGATGGATCCATGTTCTCATTCTGTTTACGCCAAATTCTGACTCTACCATCTGAATGTCTCAACAGAAATCGAGACTCATCAGACAAGGCAACATTTTTCCAGTCTTCAACTGTCCAATTTTGGTGAGCTTGTGCAAATTGTGCCTCTTTTTCCTATTTGTAGTGGAGATGAGTGGTACCCGGTGGGGTCTTCTGCTGTTGTAGCCCATCCGCCTCAAGGTTGTGCGTGTTGTGGCTTCACAAATGCTTTGCTGCATACCTCGGTTGTAACGAGTGGTTATTTCAGTCAAAGTTGCTCTTCTATCAGCTTGAATCAGTCGGCCCATTCTCCTCTGACCTCTAGCATCAACAAGGCATTTTCGCCCACAGGACTGCCACATACTGGATGTTTTTCCCTTTTCACACCATTCTTTGTAAACCCTAGAAATGGTTGTGCGTGAAAATCCCAGTAACTGAGCAGATTGTGAAATACTCAGACCGGCCCGTCTGGGACCAACACCCATGCCACGCTCAAAATTGCTTAAATCACCTTTCTTTCCCATTCTGACATTCAGTTTGGAGTTCAGGAGATTGTCTTGACCAGGACCACACCCCTAAATGCATTGAAGCAACTGCCAAGTGATTGGTTGATTAGATAATTGCATTAATGAGAAATTGAACAGGTGTTTTATTAGTGTATTAGTGGCAAATTAAATTTTGGGGTGGCCACCCCAAAAAAAGGTTTTAAAATGTAATATGACATTAATAACAATAATGAAGACTATTTATGGTTGTTTTATTCAACTTTAGGCAAGCTAGCAACAATCCTGAATACCTTAGCAACCAACATAGCAACAAGGCAGTGGTTTCTGCATGGGCAAACAGTGCTTTCTTCCTAAAATGTTCAAATCTAATTCTAACAATACAACGCTAAGCAATGTGTTAGTTAACGCACAAATAACTAGAATTGTTTGTGAATCCCTTGCATCTCCAAATATAAATGCAGCTATATAAATTAAAACTCATTTGTACTCATAAAAATAGTAATTGTGATGTGTGCATACATAAGTGTGTGTGTGTGTGTGTGTGTGTGTGTGAGAGAGAGAGAGATATCTCAGGGATTTATGTTATTATACTAAAGCCAAAATACATTAAGATTACTATACATTAAAAGCAAATCATTCAAAATGATTTCACAATAAATACTAGGTCAAAGCATTTTAAATGCGTTTTTCTATTAAAATTTTCCACAAACCCCAGACCACAGTTTGAAAATCCCTGATTTACACACATGACTAAAATAAGTTATTAGTGTTCCCTATTTAATGAAAATGTCCTACACAACATAAATCTTAATTAAGAAACAGAGAGACTGAATATTAAAATTAATTTATTATCTTCTTATAAATAAAAAAAACAACATCAGCAGGCTCAGAGATCCACTGGTGAAATGAATGCGTGTCTCTGGGGAATCGAATAGAATGTCCCAGCGTCTCAGTCTGTTAGACATCGTATCTCTTGCTCACATTAAAGCTCCTCCTGACTGCTGCGTCTCTGTCCGAGTTCAGACAGTGACCTCATCACATCCTCCAGTGATCTCTGCCCGAGCTGCTTCCCTCCTCTCGTCCGCACGCTAACGGTCCCGCTTTCACGCTCTTTCTCTCCGACCACTGCATTACAAACAGAGCAAGGTTTAGTTTATCTGACCTTTTCTTAATAGGCCCCAGAACACTCATTCTTTAGTCATGTGTTTTCAGGATGGGAACAATTAAACCATTAAAACACTTAAAGCTGAAGCGTGTTCTGCACTACATAGAACTGCAGAAATCATATGAGAGAAAGCATTTCTGTCAATTTCGATCAGGGTTTAAAAAAACAAAAACACTTGGCATTCAATAATATTGTTGATTTAAATGCACTGACACTACCAGATGAGAACAAAACTTGAACTGAATTGAGCTGAATAGTGACGATATTGTCTTCAGCAGAGCTGCTTTATAATTAATGAACTTTTGCAATATCAACACTGTTATTGAACTGAATTAAATCAACACAGAATTAAATCAAGCTGAATAGTCTTTTTAGAGCGTTTACAACATCATTGACTTATTTTACTGTTTGTGTTGTATAAAGCGCTATAGAAATAAAGGTGACTTGAAATGTGGCAACATCCCAATGAATCCTTACCGAATATATAATTGTACTGTGCGAGCTGTGCGGAGCGGATTTTCTTATTTAAGGTGTTGCCACGATCATCATCAATATCAGCCATGAATCCAGCTTCCCTCAGTCTGCAGACCACCTTAAACCCAGAGCACAATGCATCAAACACCCATAACTATCCACAAAGTGTTTATATATAAATGAAGTTTGTCCAGAGAGTTGTTGCTTCTGACCTCTCGCCCATATGTCTCACTGTCGCCCCCTACAGGCACAACCATCACCTGTGCTGGAGACAGCCAGAAAGGCCTGAGAAAGAAAGAAAAATGACAACCAATTCCAAACATTGTTGAACTCACACGCAAACATGCACACACACCATTTCCCTCCAAAGTTTTCGGCCAGGATCGCGATCATCCTTTCCAAGGACCCCAGCACTGCCCGGTGTATCATGATAGGCCTGTACATCTGTCCATCAGCCCTGAAACACACAGAAAATCACATGACATTAACTTAGACACCGAAGTAGAATATGCTAAACACCTCGTTCTCCCCATTATAAGCATAACCATTAACGTAACATCCAGACAGTATTTATTAAACCGCCTTTGATACCATATTCTTCAGAATATAAGCCACATTTTTTATCATCTGAAACATGCTGCAACTTAAATGCGACTCATAATGCAATCAACACAAAACATGCACAAAGCGCACATATTTGGAGTAGGAGACTGACATTGTTGAAAAAAATTCTTTTAGTTTTTTTTGGCACAAAAATATTGTTGTCGCTTCATAAAAATTAAGGTTGAACCACTGGAGTCACATGGACTATTTTTTCCTACCTTTCTAGGCCTTGAAAGTGTTAATTAAATTGCTGTCTATGGAGGGTCAGAGAGCTCTCGGATTACATCAAAAATATCTTCATTTGTGTTCTGAAGAGTAACTAAAGTCTTACAGGTCTGGAACAACATGAGGGCGAGGAATTAATAACAATTTACATTTTTGGGTGAACTATCCCTTTAAGGATTAGGGTTTAGTTCAGGGTTAATTGCTTGTAATTATGCATAATCTATAGTTATTACTATAGTAACATGTAACAAGGAAACAGAGCTACCCAACAAATTTATTTCAGCTAGTTAATTAAATTAAAAATAAAAACTACAATATAAACAAATAACAAAAAACAACTAAACATTAAAATAAAAAAATTACTTGATACACTAATGGCAAACTGAAACTAAAATAAATATTAATAAAACTATACAGACATTTAAAAAAGAAAATTACTAAAACTTTAGAATTAACTTGAGACTAAAATAGAAAACTAAAATAAAATAAAAATTATATAGACAAACTAATAAAAATGGTAACAAAAAATAATAATAAAACTTTAAAATAAACAAAAAAAAAAATGAATTACTAGAAACTTACAAATAAAATGTCACGATGCACATAATGAGAATTGTGGGAGAAATGTGCTTAATGTTTATGAAAATTTAACATTGTAGAAAATCTTAATGGTCTTAAAACAGGGCAAAATATACATTTCACATATTCTGATTTGGGATGAAAAGTGACCTAAACATTTATATTGTATCAGTCAGGAGAGATCTTACCCAACATACTGCAGGTTAAATCTGATGGGCAGCTGGAAGTCCAGCTGAATTGTGGCACACTGGTGCTGTCGGCCGAGGGCATCCCGTATCTGGATGTCGATCTGAACAGAGTGTAAAAGAACCAAATGAAATGCCAGTTGAACACCAAATGCCTCTTTAGCCAACGAACAAGGGACAAGCTACTGAGCTACAAACTTTACGGCTCAGAAAAGCTATGCAGAAACTAAACGTGAAACATTTATATATAAGAGCTGCAGTGTGAGTGCACGAATCTGATGTGTGTTTAGAAACATCGACCCTCCAGCCAAGAAAACTGCGCAACTAAACGTCATAGGTGATATCGGTCTACTGTGACTCCTTTCAAAATTGTGATTTTTTTTTTTTTATGTTAAGAAATTATTACTTTTATTAAACAAGGATGCATTAAACTGATCACAATTGACAGCAAATGCACTTATGTTACAAAAGATTTCCATTTTAAATAAATGCTGTTCTTTTGAACTTTCTATTCATCAAAGAATCCTGACTTTTTTTTTCATGGTTTTCCAAAGAATATGAAGCAGCACAACTGTTTTCAACATCGATAATAATCATAAATGCTTCTTGAGCAGCAACTTACTGCTTTTATATCAGAATGATTTCTGGAGGATCATGTGACTCTGAAGACTGGAGGAATGATCACAGGAACACATTACATTTTAAAATATATTCACATAGAAAACTTATTTTAAATTGTAATATTTCACAATATTACTGTTTTTATCACATTTTTGATCAAATAAATACAGCATTGCTGAGTAAAAAATATTTTTGGGATTTTGGGAAAAAGATTTTTCTTGTGTATAAGGGTAACTGAGTAATGCGTTTTGTTGACAGACTTATCAATATCAAGGTTAAAAATGTATGATTGCAAGTGAACATCTCTTTTTCCCCATTTTGCTTCACTAGTTAATTTTTTTGCATGCAGTGTCCGGCAGTGTCTCTCTTTCTGCTGGCCTCACCTTAGGTCCATAAAACGCCCCGTCTCCGGGGTTTAACTCCCAGTGCTCCTCAAACTGCTTGAGACTGCTCTCCAACTGCTGCTCCGGGACAAATACAAGAAAGAGATATTTCAGAGGGAAATCTGGAATGTGTCAGTGTATAAACTGGTTCAGGAAGCACTAATAAAAGAATCTTCTGTAAACATTTAATTCAATAATCTCAAAACATGCAGAGCTGAAAACACATTAGTATGAGGAAGAGCGCGCTAGGAGAGATATTGCAGTTTCCTTGTTTAACAAAAAAACAGACAACCCTGCCAGAAAACCACATTCAACCTTATAAAGCAAAGGCCTTGTGCAGTGCGCTTAACACTGACAGACTTATATACTGCATACTCAGCTCTGATTGGATCACGGATTTTCCTCACACATTGGCTGTATGTTTCCCTCCTCTGACACACGACCTACTCGCCTCATTCCACACTGTGACCCTGATCAACATTAATGAATCCCTGTCACGTAACCCGTCTGTTTGGACCTGCCCTACACTTACTCCGCGTGTTTCCTATATTGTCTCACCGCATATGTCGGTACATGTACAGACAGGATCTTATAATCCTGACACCAGATGCAGGAACACAAACAGCCTTCTTCGTCATGCACCAGGGTTGTTAACTAAAACTACTAAAAATTTAAATGAAATCTAAATATTAGATGATTTTAAATTAGAAACGTTGCCTAGGCATGGCATGGCTTTACTAAGTAAAATGAAATAAATTAAATAAAATGATAAACTAATGCCAAATACAAGCATAAAAATAAGCACATAAAACTACTAAAACTTTACTAAAGTAAATATGTTGAAAAAAATTGATTATTTTAAATTAGAAATGTTAATATTAGTTGGCAACTAATAAAAAAAAAAAAAATTACAAAATCTAAAATTATAAATGAATGCTAAACAGAAATATTAAAATAAGACAGACAAAAGCTCATATTAAATTAGATTTTTAGATTAGAAATAAATATGATTACACATAAAATTACTAAAACTTAAAATTAAGTGAAAAAGATCAATTTTAAAAGGCAAATTAATTTTTTTATTAAATATTATATATATATATATATATATATATATATATATATATATATATATATATATATATATATATATATATATATATATATATATATATATATATATATATATAAAAGAAATTAATACTAAATAGAAATATATATATTTTTAAATCTAACAAAATGAAAAGCTTATAAAATTACTTTCTCGTTTCATTTTAAGTTTTAGTAAAGTTGAAATAAAAGAAATATAAATATTAGATTATTTTAAATTAGGAATTGCCTTGGCAACTAACAGAAAAAGGTTGAAGTACTAAAATTACTAAAATAAAAATAACGCTTAATAGAAGAAAAAAAGCACAAAAAAAAGCAAAAGCACATCACAAAATTATTAAAACTTCAAAAGAAAAGTGAAAATGTAAAAATAAGCTCATTCAAAATACAAACCCGATTCCAAAAAAGTTGGGACACTGTACAAATTGTGAATAAACACAGAATGCAATGATGTGGAAGTTTCAAATTTCAATATTTTATTCAGAATACAACATAGATGACATATCAAATGTTTAAACTGAGAAAATGTATAATTTTAAGGGAAAAAGAAGTTGATTTTGGCATCAACACATCTCAAAAAAGTTGGGACAAGGCCATGTTTCCCACTGTGTGGCATCCCCTCTTCTTTTTCTAACAGTCTGCAAACGTCTGGGGACTGAGGAGACAAGTTGCTCAAGTTTAGGAATAGGAATGTTGTCCCATTCTTGTCTGATACAGGCTTCTAGTTGCTCAACTGTCTTAGGTCTTCTTTGTGGCATCTTCCTCTTTATGATGCGCCAAATGTTTTCTATGGGTGAAAGATCTGGACTGCAGGCTGGCCATTTCAGTACCCGGATCCTCCTTCTACACAGCCATGATGTTGTAATTGATGCAGTATGTGGTCTGGCATTGTCATGTTGGAAAATGCAAGGTCTTCCCTGAAAGAGACGACGTCTGGATGGGAGCATATGTTGTTCTAGAACTTGGATATACCTTTCAGCATTGATGGTGCCTTTCCAGATGTGCAAGCTGCCCATGCCACACGCACTCATGCGACCCCATCCCATCAGAGATGCAGGCTTCTGAACTGAGCGCTGAGAACAACTTGGGTTGTCCTTGTCCTCTTTAGTCCGGATGACATGGCGTCCCATGTCCAAAAAGAACTCCAAATTTTGATTGGTCTGACCACAGAACAGTTTTCCACTTTGCCACAGTCCATTTTAAATGAGCCTTGTCCCAGAGAAAACGCCTGCGCTCTGGATCATGTTTAGATATGGCTTCTTTTTTGACCTATAGAGTTTTAGCCGGCAGCGGCGAATGGCACGGTGGATTGTGTTCACCGACAATGTTTTCTGGAAGTATTCCTGAGCCCATGTTATGATTTCCATTACAGTAGCATTCCTGTATGTGATGCAGTGCCGTCTAAGGGCCGGAGATCACAGGCATCCAGTATGGTTTTCCGGCCTTGACCCTTACACACAGAGATTGTTCCAGATTCTCTGAATCTTTGGATGATATGTACTGTAGATGATGATAACTTCAAACTCTTTGCAGTTTTTCTCTGAGAAACTCCTTTCTGATATTGCTCCAGTATTTTTGGCCGCAGCATTGGGGAATTGGTGATCCTCTGCCCATCTTGACTTCTGAGAGACACTGCCACTCTGAGAGGCTCTTTTATACCCAATCATGTTGCCAATTGACCTAATAAGCTGCAAATTGGTCCTCCAGCTGTTCCTTATATGTACATTTAACTTTTCCGGCCTCTTATTGATATCTGTCCCATGTGTGGCTCTCATGAAATCCAAAATGAGCCAATATTTGGCATGACATTTCAAAATGTCTCACTTTCAACATTTGATATGTTATCTATATTCTATTGTGAATAAAATATAAGTTTATGAGATTTGTAAATTATTGCATTCCTTTTTTATTCACAATTTGTACAGTGTCCCAACTTTTTTGTAATCAGGTTTGTATTAAGTAGTACTATAATAGTATATGAATAATACTAAAATAACACTGTCACACTGTGGTGGGCAGGGATCAACAGGTGAGGGAGTGATTGATTGACGGGCGTACCTGTTCAGCACAGTCCCAGAGGGTGGGCTCTCCCAGACAGGGTGTGGGTCGTGTGGAGAGGAGACAGTGAAAGGAGAAACCAAAGACGCGATACACACTCCTCACAAAGTCCAAACATGCCGTGATCTCCCCCTCCAGCTGAAGAGAGAACAGAGAAAGCAGCAGCGAATAAACAAGTGTAGGGCGTGTATGAGAGACCGTATAAACACTGACAATATAAAAGATAAATCATATGTCAGTCCAAACAAAAACGAACGAGATGCATTCCTTCACACAGAAGACCAAAGCAAGAGCTGCACAAACATACTGACACTGTTATACGAGGAATAATGTGCTTTTGTTTGAAAATGACATGCTTTACTTTCAGAAATACAGATAGATAACAAGGAAGGTCAAATAAATGGGAATGCTAATGCTAAATGGCATTAGACACACAGCTTTTATATAGAAGACTATTTATATTGGGTCACACTGGCGATCATTTTGTGATTTGAAGCATTCATTTTGTTTAAATTCCTAAAAAAAGCACTATGTGGTAATTAAGTTTAGCTAAATAGAATAACTCCAACCATAAGGAAGCCAATTATAGACCTTCATCAGGGTTGCACCATAATTCATTTTTGACAGGAATGTAAACGCAGCTGCATAATTACAGTGCGCTGTTGTTTGACAACATACCGATTGTTCCGATGATGAAATGTCTTTCCGAAAAAACAATATTCAGTAGACCTATGTCTACATTTCAGCTTTGTCTCCATACTGGCACGATGAATCTGATATTCAAGCAAAAGTAACTGGATAAAATATTTCAAATGTTATCGAGCCACAATCTGATTTCTGACTTGTGATGCAGCCTGAATCATAATCTAACTGTGTTCGTTCGTTGCCCCCCTGACTGAGCCTAGTTTCTCCCAAGTTTTTCTTTTCTCTATCCTGTCACCTGATGGAGTTTGGGTTCCTTGCCACTGTTGCCTTTGGTATTCCACTGTTCCTTGCCACATTGGGCCCTATTTTAACAATCCGAGAGCATGGTCTGAAGCACATGGCTAGTGTAACAATGGAAAAAAACAGTTAGCACGCAAGGCACATGGCCCAAAAGGGTAGTCTAGTCTCAGCTAGTCTCTTACTGAGTCATGGGTGTGTTATGGGTGTAACATGTAATAAACCAATCAGAGTCTCATCTACCATTCCCTTTAAAAGCCAGCTGCGCTTGCACCACGGCAGATTCGCTATTTACATGGAGGAATATAGACACCCTCAACCTGACGAGGCGGTTTAAATACATGTGTGTATTGGCACGATTGGATCTAATAAGTATCCATTTGCATTCATCATTACTGCAAATAGGTAATTCTTATACATGCAATGACTATCCATGTAGACTTTAGGGGTGGCACGGTTCGGTTCGTATCACGGCTTTCGGTTCTGCACGGTTCTTGTTTTTTCTTTTAATCGTTAACACTCCAGAAATTTACTTCAGCATTTGATATATAGCTTAATTATCCACAATTTAGGATAAAGTATTACTTTTTTTTTTTTTTTATATCATGTAGAAGTTGTTTCCTAACTGGCTGTCTCCTGTTTACGAGTCCAACACACTGGCGTAACATTTTTCATGTGAATCATGTAAATTTTGATCAGAACAATGCACAGTGGCTTTAATTCAGCATGAGCAGCTTTATGCCCAAACTTCACAGGCCTGTTTAAATTATTAAAACTAGAAGCATATCTTAACTTTAATGTTACATTTATCATGTAAACTACTTGTATAGCTACAACATGTTATATGCATGTGTGTTTGGGACAGATGGGAACACTGTCGCATTTGCAGCAGATATATGCTGCCCATCATAAATCAAAGCACCAGACAGACAGGAGTCGGAGGAGAACAACGGAAAATGTGACAGAATGGACAATATTCGTTGCAAAACAAAGCCGCGGTTCAGCTGCGCGAGACAAACGCTGTCAGTGTGAATGCACAACGTGCAGCTCCCGCTCTCCATACGCACTCCTTCTGGCGCAAGCCTTCCTTATCTCTCCCACTTGCCATTTCTACACGTGATGTGACCTGCAGCACTCCACTTTTACTGTATGTCCACACACGCTCTGAACCAAGACAAGCGAACCAAATTTTTTCATGTACCGTGCCACCCTTAGTAGACATGTAGGCATTTTTATCTTTATGTACACAATAATAATCCATTGATTTTTAATATTTGGCATTTTTGTGTGCGCATATTACTAATGCGCCCTTTAAATGACAAAAAAATACTGCACTATTGACTTTAGACCAAGTTTTTGTTGGTCAATGGCACAGTCGATTTCAGTTCCTCAAAATAGCAATGCACCAACAATGCGCCTGAACACACCTCGTTGTCAGACCAGCACGCCAATGGGCGAACAGATGAACGCAAATGCCTTTGCTATTTAAACAATGTGGCGCAAGACGTGAAAATGATAACTGCGTCAGGATGAAACTAGCAAAAAACATGTGCATTGCACTGGGTGTATGATAGGGCCCTTAATATTCAACAGTATTATTGATCTGACTGTACTGCCGCTGTTGGATGAGAACTGATATGAACGATGACATCACTGCTTTATAGATGAAATTAACTAATTTGATAATCTTTACAACGGAAGTAAATCAACACTGAACTGACCTCAGCTGAACAGTGACACTATTTTCTTTTTAGAGCTGCTGTACAACCAAAATTAATTCTGTTTGCATCATTGAATAATAATCCTGCCATCACTGTAAAGCTGTTTTGAGACAACCTGTATTGTATAAAGTGCTATATAAATAAAGGTGACTTGACATAAAAACACCATGAAACACTTTTACAAGTTGTGAAAATTATGTAAAGTGCATGCCATTGTAAAGACTGTAGTATATTCCTCCCAGCCTTTTCATCCAAGTTAAATTCAACAGAGGCTTTCACACCAGACGGGTAGTTATAGGAACGCTCAAGTGATGGAAGTTGTCTGACAGTGACGTAATTTATGCGTGGCATTCAACAACGTGTGCACATGAATAGTGTACGGTCACATCTTGTGCTATTGTGCAGTTCACTGCTGAATCTGAATGACAGATGCTTTTGCTTGGTCTAACAGTCCTCTACAGGCAGGCAACTTAAACTCCTTAAAGTACAATGATTACGTCTCAAAACATTGGGGAGAAGCTTGGAAATTGGAAGTGGAAAGACACATGTCCTATTATAATGGCTGCTACAGCCCTGTCTGGTACCCTTTTATTCTGCCTCCACTGTTCGATTTTATTGATGCTTTTGCAACAATAAATAAAACACTTTGAAATTGTACCTGTTCTGGTGTGCAGAATATGTGCGCGTCGTCCTGGCAGAAGCGTCTGACTCTGGTTAAACCCCCCAGCGCCCCTGAGTGTTCATTACGGTGCAGCGCTCCAAAATCTGCCCAGCGGATGGGAAGTTCACGCCAAGAACGCACCCTCTGCTCGTACATCACACTGCACAGAGGACACAGTTACTGGACTGAATGGGTGGAGGATTCTTGATTCAATTCATGAGAAAATAACACAACATCTTTCTTATGATTTGAAAATTTATGTAAATTAAAATGACATTTTCTAATATATGCTACTGTTCAAAAGTGTAGGGTTGGCAAGAAGTCTCGTCTGCTCACCAATCCTTCATTTATTTGATCAAAAAAAACAGTAGTATTGTGAAATATTTCAATATAAAAATTTTTTTTTTATAAAAAAAACTATTTCTTTTGATCAATCCTTGCTGAATTAA
The DNA here is from genome assembly GCA_018749465.1 of Paracanthobrama guichenoti. NCBI lineage: Eukaryota > Metazoa > Chordata > Actinopteri > Cypriniformes > Gobionidae > Paracanthobrama > Paracanthobrama guichenoti. The sequence goes on from CM031958.1 coordinate 8,340,192, forward strand.
AATGGTAATTTCTTTAAAATCGTTTGACCTGTAGTTCATGAGTAAATTAAATAAGTAAAAGCCTATTCATACCATGTTCAAAAACATGCACGAATTCTGAAAATTCATCAACGATATAAATAGTTTAGATGCCAAAAACTAAAGTGTCAGACTTCAACTGTGGTGGACTCACCAGTGAGCGGGGCAGTTCATGGGTTTGAGAGCGAAGGTGTGCGGCTCACAGGTCACTGTGAACATGTTCTCACTGTAATGCTCCCAGTGACCTGATCGCTCCCACAGGGACGTGCTGTACAGGGTTGGAGTCACGACTTCACTGAAGCCCCGCCTCCTGTACTCACTCTGACAGAAAGAGGAAGTAGTTACATTAGCATTACATGTGCCATGAGGAGCAAAATTTAACACAATCCTAATTGAAATTTTATTTTTTTACTCTTTGTAATAATATGCATGCATATGTATGCAAAAGCTCTGAAGGCCTTGGAAAGCAAAGGTTTTAACCCTGTAAAGCCTGACATTAAATAATAATCAGAAAATGTAATTATATATCTGACACTTTCATTTTAGCATAATTTTTCTAAAAAATTATGCATGAATAATAGGCTTGCTACGATAGTCGGTGTTACACTGGTTACATCACTTGCCCACCGTGGCACCCGACAGAGCATTTGGTTTCAAAGCGAAATGTAAGTGTCTATTTGGCAATAATTTGGATGTAAACCCATTGCCAATAGTTTACAATTAGTAGTCAATTTAAGGCAAGTATGTTCAACTTCTAAGTGGTGCAATGTGTCTTTGGCCACTGTATAGTGTATAATGACCTACACTTATGCTCACTTCAACTGCCCTATTATGAGTAGGACAAACTCTAGTCCTAGCAGCACATCCACTATATAATGTACATAATGTGTGCTTATTCTCTTACAGAGTAATATGCTATGCTATTGCTGAATGTGAGAAATGGATGTTGCAAGCATATGCAAGAGTGTAACCGTGCTGAGTTTGTACCTTTATAAAGTCAGTGAGCGTATTGTATATATGAGCTCCTTTAGGCATGAAGAAACAGCTGCCAGGGCTGACATCATGAAAGAAGAACAACTCCTGCGCCTGTGACAGGTCAAAAACAGAACAACATCAGTGCCAGCTGGAAACGTCTTGCAAATAAACAAAACATTGATCAAGATTAAGTTGCTCTGGCCAGTATGAAACCCATCTTGGACTTATTCTGACACCTAGCGACATGAATAAAGCATCATACAAAAACAAAGGCTTTCAGTTACAGATGACATTGTAGAAATGCTCTATTTAGAATTCATGGCTTGACATTTCAACAAATCCAAATACAGATTCAACAATTAATACATACACAAAGCTGGGCTGGGCATTGACAAAATTCAATTTGCATACGATATCATTTGTGTGTGTGTGTTTATGTGTGTGTATAAAATTTATGTATATATATATATATATATATATATATATATATATAAATATATATATATATATATATATATATATATATATATATATATATATATATATATATATATATATATACACACACACACACACACACACACACACACACATACATACATACATACATGCATACACACACACACCTAAAAGGATTATTAGGAACACCATACTAATACTGTGTTTGACCCACTTTCGCCTTCAGAACTGCCTTAATTCTACGTGGCATTGATTCAACAAGGTGCTGAAAGCATTCTTTAGAAATGTTGGCCCATATTGATAGGATAGCATCTTGCAGTTGATGGAGATTTGTGGGATGCACATCAGGGCACAAGCTCCCTGTTCCACCACATCCCAAAGATGCTCTATTGGGTTGAGATCTGGTGACTGTGGGGGCCATTTTAGTACAGTGAACTCATTGTCATGATCAAGAAACCAATTTGAAATGATTCAAGCTTTGTGACATGGTGCATTATCCTGCTGGAAGTAGCCATCAGAGAATGGGTACATGGTGGTCATCAAGGGATGGACATGGTCAGAAACAATGCTCAGGTAGGCCGTGGCATTTAAACGATGCCCAATTGGCACTAAGGGGCCTAAAGTATGCCAAGAAAACATCCCCCACACCATTACACCACCACCACCAGCCTGCACAGTGGTAACAAGGCATGATGGATGTCTCAACAGAAATCGAGACTCATCAGACCAGGCAACATTTTTCCAGCCTTCAACTGTCCAATTTTGGTGAGCTTGTGCAAATTGTAGCCTCTTTTTCCTATTTGTAGTGGAGATGAGTGGTACCCGGTGGGGTCTTCTGCTGTTGTAGCCCATCCGCCTCAAGGTTGTGCGTGTTGTGGCTTCACAAATGTTTTGCTGCATACCTCAGTGGTAACAAGTGGTTATTTCAGTCAAAGTTGCTCTTCTATCAGCTTGAATCAGTCGGCCCATTCTCCTCTGACCTCTAGCATCAACAAGGCATTTTCGCCCACAGGACTGCCGCATACTGGATGTTTTTCCCTTTTCACACCATTCTTTGTAAACCCTAGAAATGGTTGTGCGTGAAAATCCCAGTAACTGAGCAGATTGTGAAATACTCAGACCGGCCCGTCTGGCACCAACAACCATGCCACGCTCAAAATTGCTTAAATCACCTTTCTTTCCCATTCTGACATTCAGTTTGGAGTTCAGGGGATTGTCTTGACCAGGACCACACCCCTAAATGCATTGAAGCAACTGCCATGTGATTGGTGGATTAGATAACTGTTTTTTTTTTTCTCCATTCTGACCCTGAAGGAGTTTTGGTTCCTTGCCACCATTGCCTCTGGCTTTTGGCTTGCTCAGTTGGGGACACCTAAATTTCATCTATATTACCGATCTGCCCGCATTGACACTATATGATAATTGAAATTAGCTGGATAACATCACCGTTTCACCAGAACGGCTGTACAAATTATGTTGCATTATTTTCCTGTTAACAATGTGAAGCTGCTTTGAAACAATTGGACTTGTTAAAAGCGCTATATAAATAAAGGTGACTTGACTCAGACGTAGCAAAAGTAACTTGGGGGGGAGGGGTCTCTGCAAAGGGTCAATTCCACCTAGTAGCAACAATATCATAGTCTCAATTTCATTGTGTGCTCTTCTTAAACAATTCAAGTCAGAAGACCTTTATTAACCCCCCGGAGCCGTGTGGAGCAGTTATATACACAACAAATGAGCTAAAAGTCAAATGAGAAAGGATACAAAAATTTACACAGTTGCTGTCTTCCTGTTGTTCGAATGCTTCTCTCTAACTGATTGCCACAAACACAACACTATATGTACCGCGGTGGCCACGCCGAAACTTGTTTACTCACGTGTGCAATGAGAACAAACGCCAACTCACCAGACACCGCGAGATTACAACAGCACAACTACAACATGACAATACACGAAACAGGCAAACTTGAGAAGGATACAAACGGGCAGGATACAAAAAAAATTACAGTTGCTACAGAAGTCATTGTTAATAGTAAGAATTGGACTCTAAAGTGTGACCATAAAATTAATTAATAATAAATCATTATACCAATCATAATTTTGTCCAACAAACAAACCAGACAGTAGACTTAAGGCCAAAGTATACTTCACTTTTTACGCGAACGTGAGGGTCAGCAAATAGTGCGCGTGATGCAGATATCGTCATCACAAGAGTACGTGCGTACTGAACACGAACCGCCAGATTTTTATAACCACGCGTACTTTGTAAAATGGTGCATGTACGCATACACAGGTGTTCAGCACGAGTCAAAAGAAGTGCACTTTGCAAGGCTGTGCACTCGACTGTGCTCATACAGTTGCGTACACGGAAAAAAAACAAACAAACAAAAAACGAAGTATACTTTCGGCTTTAGTAGATTAACGTTGTGGACTTTAACTTAAAGGGTGTGTATTGACGCATTTGAAACAACATACCTTATGTATTTCATGCTATAACTAGTAGTAAAGAAGAAGAGATGATCGATTCATGTGCAGCTTGAACTGAGGCGCTACAACGATCCGTCACGACACATTAAAGAGCCACAAAACGTTTTTTTATTATTTGAATTTCTTAAAAATTACAGAATTTGTAAGCTGAGACATTCATACCAAAAGTAACCTGCTCCGTCTCATCTGTAAGCGAGTTGTCAGTGCCCTCTTTGCTCCGTGATGTATTTTTTACTGCCTGAGAACATGATGCCACATCAGACCCTGTACATGCTACCACTGGGAGATATCATTAGGAAGTATGGTGTTAGTTTTCACTGTTATGCTGACGATACTCAGCTCTATATTTCTTCACGCCCTGACGAAACTTACCAATTCACAAGATTAACGGAATGCATAGCTGATATAAAACATTGGATGTCTAGTAATTTCCTGCAACTTAATTCAGAAAAAAATTAATTTTTAATTATTGGACAAAAAAAAAACTCAAGCAGTAGTAACCTAGAATACTGTCTAACACTCGATGGCTGCTCTGTCAAGTCCTCCTCATCAGTTAGGAACCTGGGTGTGCTCTTTGATACCAATCTTTCATTTGAAAGCCACGTTTCTAACATCTGTAAAACTGCATTCTACCATCTTAAAAATATATCTAAATTACGGCACATCCTTTCAATGCAAAATGCTGAACAGTTAATTCATGCGTTCATGACCTCAAGGCTAGATTATTGTAATGCTCTATTGGGTGGTTGCCCTGCTCGCTTAATAAACAAACTCCAGCTGGTCCAAAACGCAGCAGCTCGAGCTCTTACTAGAACCAGGAAGTATGACCATATTAGCCCGGTTCTGTTAACACTGCACTGGCTCCCTATTAAACATCGTATACATTTTTAAATCTTGTTTATTACTTACAAAGCACTAAGTGGTTTAGCTCCCCAGTACTTGAGCGAGCTCTTAACGCATTATAGTTCACGTCTATTGTGATCTCAAAACTCTGGCCAGTTGATAATACCTAGAATATCAAAATCAACTGCAGGCGGTCGATCCTTTTCCTATTTAATGCCTAAACTCTGAAACAGTCTTCCTAGCATTGTTCGGGAAGCAGACACACTCAGTTTAAACCTAGACTAAAACACATCTCTTTACTATGGCTTACCCATAAAACATTATTAATTTCTATTATTTAAATCAGTAAATGATTGTTAGGCTGCATTAACTAGGTCAGCCAGAACCGGGAACACTTCCCATAACACGCTAATGTGAGTCTCTGTTTATCCCGAGGTTTACTGCAGTCAGCCGGATCCGGGCCGTATTCAGATCAGATGGTGGACCAGCGCCTGGACATGACCAACTCATCCCTGAAATGTCTGCAGAGAGCATGTCAAATAAACTCCCCCCGTAAATGCTGCATTGACACGACATCCTCATTAAACCCGTCTCCGGCGTGACGACTCCAATCTTTCAAAATGTTGCCAGAATTATAATCATACACTGTTTGTTCGTCGGCCAGAGGAGAACTGGCACCCCGACTGAGCCTGGTTTCTCCCAAGGTTTTTTTTCTCCATTCTGACCCTGAAGGAGTTTTGGTTCCTTGCCACCGTTGCCTCTGGCTTTTGGCTTGCTCAGTTGGGGACACCTACATTTCATCTATATTACCGATCTGCCCACATTGACACTATATGACACTTAAAATTAGCTGGATAACATCACCGTTTCACCAGAACGGCTGTACAAATTCTGTTGCATTATTTTCCTGTTAACAATGTGAAGCTGCTTTGAAACAATTGGACTTGCTAAAAGCGCTATATAAATAAAGGTGACTTGACTCAGACGTAGCAAAAGTAACTTGGGGGGGGTCTCTGCAAAGGGTCAATTCCACCTAGTAGCAACAATATCAGTCTCAATTTCATTGTGTGCTCCTATTGGTCAACAGCTCGTGACAGAACCCATTGTGGAGGAATGTTACATAATTAAACACGCTAGCCTTTCTGTCAGGACGTCGTGAAGCATTACCGACACGTCAGTCCACTATGATACATTATATGAGATAAAATGATAGATTCTTGCATCATGACACCCATTGTCATTTACCCCATGTCAAACGGATCGTGCCAAAATCGGGCCGATATAGTGTAGTCTAAACCCGGCATAAAAGATTCTTGAGGTTTAAGAAACGCTATCAGTTCATCAAAATGAGAATTGATTAAAGTCTAAAAATAAATTCAACCTAGCCATAACGGTTTATAAATCAAGACTATTTTAACTCCATATAATCATGCTAATGAAGCTGTTGTGAGCCTCTATATATCAGTATAAAAGAATCAATCAGAGGTGCATCCAACAGCTGAGTTACTACTGTAGTGGCACGACTAAGAACACTCACCTTCCCGATTCTCCTGTGGTCTCTCTTTCTGGCCTCCTCTTGTTCTCTCTCCCATTCCTCTCGTTCTCTATCTCCTGGAAAAGCGACTCCAATCATCCTGAGTATACCTGAAGCCTCTGTTGAACCAGACAGAGTTACAGGAGACACCTGAGAGAAAGACAGATAGAGCGTAAAATAAGCGTTATGGCCGAGTGCGGGCGGTAAGGTACTCGTGTGTGTGTGGGTTGAGGGAGAATAAAACTATTCGTGGGACTCTTGCAAAATAGAAATATCTAAAAAGAAGACATCTAAAAACAAATAAATTGTTATTCATCTATTGCACAAAAGCCACAAGAACAACTAAAACAAAATAAAAACGATTTACAGGCACAAGCACAGGCAGAGTTTCTGTTTCTAACATGTTTTTGCTGCATTGTGCAATGTAGCCAATCACAGACATGTGTGTTTTCTAAAATGCAATGGCCAATCAGATGCATTTAAGATAGAATCCACTCACCACTCAAAACATTTGAGTTTTTGTTCAGTGCTGAATTCTGCATGCTGGCAAATCCTCTGATTATAACAAAGAAAGTGCAGACTTGCTTTCATGTTAAATTACTTACTGTAATTTGGACATACAGCAACTGTTTCATGGACATACAGAAATAAAAAAAAATCTAGTTATACTTTTATGCAGGCTTTTGTGGGCGGGAGCGGGACAAAACATGACTGTTGCTGGCAGGAGCGGAAGGTGGTAACATTTTTGTGGGAGTGGGACTGAAAAATCTGTCCTGCGCAGTTCTCTATTAATAGATTTTATGATTAAAAAAAAAAAAAAGTATTCATAATGTTACAAAACATTTGTATTTCAAACGCTGTTCTGTTGAACTTTCCATTCATCAAAGAATCCTGAAAGATTTGGATCACAGTTTCCACAAAAATTAGAATGATTTCTAAAAGATCATTTGGCACTGAAGTAGTTAATTTTGTCAGCTATTTCTTAATTTTTTCTTTGTCCTGTGTCAAATGTACTTTTTTTTTTTTCATATTTAGCCAGCCATGTCCTGTTTTTGTTTGGTCAAGTTTTAGTCGAGTAACAGAGCCCGACCAATATATCGGAGGGACGATATTATCGGCGGGACGATATTAGGCATTTTCCAAACTATCAGTATCGGCATTTATGATGGCCGATAAATGAATATTTAAAAAAGATAAAAATAAATGGACGAAACACCGCTCAACCACATTATGAGTGTTGGCGTTTCAGTTTGTCCACCAGAGGGCACTCTACAACACCAACACCAGCTGGTCCAGCCGAAGTCATGCTGCGCGCCGCGAATATTCACAACTGAGATCATCCGTGAAGTGTATGGTAAATTGGCAACTGTCACGAGACATACATTGCTTGAATGACAACTAAAAGAACATCCCCATCAGTTCTCTTAACTCAAATAAGCATGACAAAATTTGTGACTGTCAAGTCCAGTTTTGCTGTTACATGTAAGCCGAGAGTGAAGCTGAATTAGCTAGTAATTGCGTTAGGTTTTTACAGTATAGTTGACTGACTGTCAGTTTAACTCGGACAGTGTGACTGAATAAGATTTCTTTAATAGCGCGACAGTCTGACAGCATGAGACCCATCATCTCTCCCCTGCCCGTTATTTTGAAAAAGTATGTTTTACAATATTTTGCAGTTTGACGGTTCATTTCTAAATTATGGCTAATCATAGACTTTAGCTAACCACAAAGCTAGCTAACGCCATGGCTATCAGTGGAAGACCGCTAACATTAATGCACTTGGAAATCACAACAAACTTATTCTGAATAAAGTAATGATTACTGTATTTATAACTAGTATATTGCATTGTAAATCGTAAGTTAGGCACGTGAGGAATGAACGAAAGTGTACTGCTGACTTCATTCAGACGCAGCATTAATGAGTCACATGATGGATTTACTGCATCACTCAGGAGTAGATTTAAGAAGGCAGGAAACAAATGATGAGTGAAAATGGTTTGTTGTATCTTGATGGATAGAATTAAAAGAGTGCATGTAAAGGGATAAGCAAGTTTACATTGTAATTAATATTGGTAACTGATTTTTTGTTATTGTGTTTTCATCCAAAGGATTTTAAGTTTCATATCTTAAGTTTGTATTTTTAAACATTTTATTTATCAGAACTTTAATATATTTTTATGTTCCTCTGTTCTGTTGTGACAAAACAAGTTTATTTTTAAATTGCATTATATTATTTTAGAGAGGCTGAGGATCATGAATAACTACAAATAACTAAATGTAAGGGACAATTTTTTATTTTTATTTTTATGTATATCAGCCGATATATCTGATTTGTAAATCACCAAATATTTGTATCGGTATCGGCCTTAAACATCCTTTATCGGTCGGGCTCTATCGAGTAACCCCCGGTTTCACAGACAAGGCTTAAGTCTCAGACTAAAATGCATTTTTGAGCCGTTTTAACTAAAAGCAACTTGCACTGGCATGGCATATCTTAAAATAATGTCATATTGTTTTCTCTCAAGATGCACACCTGTAATGTTTTTTTTTTCTCTTCTAGGACACCCTTATAAAAGCTACTTAAATATCCAAATTCAACCAAGGCCTAATCCGGTCTTAATTCGAATTATTGCACCTTCTCCGTATGAGCACAAATCAAGAGAACGTCGACCCATATGCATGGTTTATTTTACCTCATCTAGTTTCCTGATTTATTATAAGCCATTTATCATATAGACCTACTGGTAAAACAAGAAAACTTCTCAAATTAAAACAGTGAAATTCAATATCAATAAATTCAATAATTCCAAATTACATTAATGTTTTTCTATTAAAGTTCTCATCTTCATCATGGGAAAAAAAGGACGCCAACGAACATTGTATACACTGAAGACTGGAGTTATGATGCTGAAAATTCAGCTTTGCATCCCAGGAATTAATTACATTTTAAAATATTTTAAGTGTAAAATATTTCATAAAATAGTTTTAATTGCATTTTGAACAAATAAATACAGCCTTGTTGAGCAGAAGAGACTTTCAAAAAAGTGAGAGTATTTTTAAACATTTATGGTATTTGTCATTTTGCAGTGACATTTGTGATCACAACAACATGTCATAAACAGAAAAAGCATGAAGATTCTTCATTCTAGTTTACAAACTAAATGAAGAATGCCATTGTTTATCAAAAGCATGACGTAAAGGTTAAAATCACATTAATGTACAAATGCGTCAACATCAAATTCTCATTTAAACAAACCCAGAAATGCGGATGAAAAACAAAATGTTCCATAAATAAAAAACTAAGTGCCATGTCATGACCCTAAAGAGAGAACGACAGCCTGTGAAAAGGGAAGGGAGACTGTGAAACAGGAAGAGCAAAAGATATTAATGCAATAAACAGGAAGTTAACCATGCAACAACTATGTAAACACTATGACAACAGAAAAGCCGTTCAAGCAGCAACATCACAGCAAACACATTCAGTCAAACACACACACACACACAGAGGAGTTACCTGGAGCATCTTAAATGCCTTCAGGAAGCCCGTGTGTGGCAGAAGAACACCTGAACACACACCCACACTGTCTCCACACCTGACAAAGAGACACAAAGACATCAGACTCCAAACACACACACAATCTGCTCCAGCAGGACAGTGAGAGTGACTTCAGACCTGTAGACGCCGACTGTGTTTCCCATTATCTGCTCTTCAGCCAGCTGCAGTCTGACAACATCATCCTACACACACACACACACCCGGATTTGAATCTCCTCGAAAGAACATCAGGGCCACCCCAATCTCAAATCGTAAATATTCAACATGTTGAATCAAAAGTTGGAAACCCTGTTGTGTGGGGGGAACCCCAAGGACAAACGCACACTGTTAAATCTATGATTTTTTTTTTGGGAAGGCCTGTTTTACAAGCAAATTACTCTGAATTTACTCATATATAGGCCCAGTGAGTTTGTCAAACATTTTTCACTCATCTGAACGCGTAAGAGTAAACTTAAAGGAAAATTATCCCATAATTTACTCAGCCTCAAGCCATCCTAGGCATATATGACTGACTTCTTTCAGCCAAACACAACCTGAGTTATATTAAAATATCCTGGCTCTTCCAACCTTTATAATGGGAGCAAATGGTACCCTTTATTTAAGCCCAAAAAAGCACATCCATCCATCATAAAAGCAATCTTGCCCTTGTGATTTGAAAGCAATGCATTTTTGTAAGAAAAAATATCCATATTTATAACTTTATAAACTATAAATCACTAGCTTCCGTCCACGAGTCTAGTTCTGGCGGAAGAGTGACCTCTGATCCGACGCATGATGTAATGACGAATGCGGAAACCCAGAGGAGAGAGCAAAACTAAACACCGCTCATGAATCAGAAGGCTAAAATGAGTCAGAAGTCTAAATTTTAAAGCGAAAGGTGGGAGGAGCTTGAGTTTGTTGCCCAGCCCTATTTGTTTGAACTGCTAGAGTCTGCTCTCACCAAAGCTTAAAGGGATACTCCACCGTTTTTTCATATTAAACTATGTTATTCCCTTAACTAAGACAAGTTCATGCATACCTCTCTCGCTCTGAGGTGCGGTGACATTTTGATAGCACTTAGCTTAGCCCACTAAGCCCAGTTAATTCATCAGCTAACCAAGCTTTCCGCCATTTGTGGTGAGTTGGAATTCTGTGAAACATGAACGGCACTAACGTTATATACCTTCGCCTTATCACAACCCTTTACGATGCACGTTATAACCATGATATGAACTGATACCTCGTCAACTCTGCTCAAACTACTACTACTGATGCAGGCGTGTAGGTCACGTTGGTTCTACTGAATATGGCAATTAAATGCACTAAATTGGTTTAGTTTTCACATATAATAATGTATGCAATTTCAGCAATAAAACTTACATTTTCTAAAAAGGAAACAAATTAGTTGTTAATTTTAAGATACCCATCTTATTTTCTCTTGTATATTTAGTATTGCTCTTTAATTAAGAAAAAGTGTTTCTTATTCGATTACTCAATGGAATAATCGGTAGAATACTCGTTTACCAAAATAATCGATAGCTGCAGCCCTAATGTAAATTATGGGATACTTTTCATT
>CM031958.1:8356618-8489878 GCA_018749465.1 Paracanthobrama guichenoti
AGGGCGGGCTCTGTGTGAGAAACAGCCAATGAGAAGCGAAGCCAGAAAGTGCGTCATGAGCGTCCACTCAGTGCGCAAGTAAACACAATCACTGACGGATTCTCCTGCATGTAAACACACCACATTCAAATAAAGGGATTTTACGGAGGACCTTCAAGGCAACAGTGAACGTTTATGAACTGAACACTACAATTATTTCGAACCAAAGCAAGACAATATATTTAGAGAAACAAGCTCAAGTTAATGCTCCATCACTTCTGCCTCCAATAGCCTGATTTGATGTATTTATACGAGGTATAAACGCACTCAAAACACCGTTATTTCTACAGAAGCCTAGCGACCAAATGCAAAAATCATAAGATATAAACACTCCTTTATACACTATTTACTAGTGAGTACAGCTGTCTTCTAAGGGAGCACTTGTAAGGACATTTTATTTCTCAGCGTTTATAAGCATTAACTATTGACAAGCAATCAGACTTTTTACTACAACTTTACAGGCAAATACCACGTGTATTACTGCAAAATTGAAATAATCTTCCCATATTAAACAGTTAAAGAACATTATGAATGCGTTTAAGACAGAGCTCCAACTTGAATTAAATCTGTAAACCTGCCTTGTCTGATTGCAATAAATTAAATCACACGCCCTCACCATTAGTTTTCAACTACTGAAGTTCAGGGCAAATATACATTGTAAACTTCAAGTACTGAGAGTGTTTATTTGCATGATCTATTGGTCACTGAGATGGGGATCTATTGGAACATGAAAGGGAAAACGAGTCACCCCTTACTGCAACATGATTGCCAAGTTTACAAAACTAAACCAAATTTAACAAGTTACAAGTGCACAATGTTTCAGATATGAAAAATGCCATCAAATAATCACTGATTATCATCATACCGTGACAATGTTTGGTTGCACACACATTATCAGTGACCAGTAGGGTTGTCAATGTGAGAAATGGGGGTCTGCTCCAATTGACACTTCACATCAAGATCAATGTTTAGTTGGATATATGTGTGCAATGTTGTTTTTGTGTCCGACACATTCCCTTTAGATAAGAATCCACAACAACCACCACAATGTGCTGCTCAAGTAATGGTGTGAAGATATTAGTAGTCTATTATGTTGTCCCAAATCTCTGGAAGTATAAGTGTCATGAATATAAATGCAAAAAATAAAAAAATAAAATCAAATAAATAAATAAAATACATTAAAAAGTAGAACATGGGGGTATTACCAGTTGTTTAAATTTGCTGTTTGTTCAGTGTCTCAACACAGCTTACCATCAGTCATCAGTATCATTACTGTACGGTGACAAAACTCAATTCTGCAATTACTAATAGATCAAACTGTATTGCAAACAAAACTCATTTAAATCATGAGACGAGTCATGATGGCATCCTTTTTGAGGAGCGTTTAAAGATTGTTGCAGAACAATGATGCACTCCAAGGTTTTGCCATGTTTTCTGATAACTGTACTGTACATCAGTTTAATTAACTAGTCCACTCAGACAGCTATCTGTACCTTTGACATGAATGAATGGCTTCAACAGGATTGAGCAGTAAACCTGTGGTGCAGCTGGTACAAAATGTATGGATGTGGCTCTAACTGAAGGAGTGACTCAAATTTTCACATTTCTGCCACAACTGAAGACTCATTACATTTAAGCAGCTGGCAGATTCATAATAAATTCCATTCTGTTTGTACATAACCTGCTGATGTGCAACATTACACATTTTAAAATAAGTCTGTAGGCTCTCTGAAATGCTCCTCGTGGAAAATACTCGACAATGATTGCAAATGTTGTCCAAAGACGACACCAAAACATGTCCCCAATTATTCAACTTTTCAGCACTTAAAAGAAAGTTTACAACTATTTTTTTTTTTCTTACACAATGCATGAGAACTCCAACAATGTACAGGTTGTATTTCACATTTAAGTTGTCAAACATCATTTTGTTGAAAAGCAGTGTATCAACATTGTTGTGAAACGATGTACTATTTGCTTTAGTTGTATGAACAATGCATGTGACATTTTGAAAATGCAATGCCTGGAAGTGTGGCTCGTATTGAACACACAGATAGACAAAGACACATTTCAATCATGTGTACATAATAAAGGGTTCTTAAATCTTAAATTCTAGAGACAAAGAACTGACTTAAGATGAACATTTCAGATACAATGGGAAATTGGAAATAATTAAACCAAACTAATTATTTCATCAACTTTCATTTGAACCTAATGTTCAGAGCTGTGTATTTTAGCTCTGCACATTTCTGAAAACATGTTGGACATTACGTTATACGACTTACAGGATTGCTGTTAAGTAAAAATAAAATGGCAGAAAATAATCCAGGTACATTTGTTCTTGAACAAAGTATGAGACCACCTGTAAAGAAAAGTCTCCTTCCTTGCAATAATATTTCTCATCACAATGCTTTTATTAATCAGAATACATGTAAGATCTATTGAAACTGAAGGGGGGGGGGAAAAAAAAAAAAAATGCAAGGGAACTCTTGAAAAGCACTCAAAAACTACAAAGTAGTTATGCCTTGAACACTTAGTTAGCTTATATTGTATGTAGTGTGAGCCAAAATCTTCACATCTTGGTGAAGGTTGATAAAGTGGCTGTATTTTAGCTTTATGAAGCTTAAAGATCACTACAAGCAATCATGGTTGCCAAGCATTATGTCTATGACAATAATTTAATCACTGAAATAAAGCAAAGTTGAAATCCACTGGCTCTATGCTCGAAGTGAGAGAGTAACAGAGGTTAACAGACAGAAAACGGTACATCTGTAACCTGTAAACAGCAGAAATAAGTATTTTACATGAGAAACAAGTGTTATAGGGTGGGAAAGTGAAGGAACAGTTACTGAAGGAAAGAGATAGTCAGCGTATCCACTAGTCATCCATAATACACACTCATACACTCTCCACAAGCACTCTCTTACATTAAACCAACTGAACAGGATAACCACCTTTTGCATTCCTTCATATGGATGTTTCTGGATCTCCACATTCTCCTCCTCCTAGTTCATCCCTAGGGTATCAGAAAACTTCTCTTCCTCCTAAAAGAGTAGTGCTGTAACATGGCTGCTCTGGGGCAGGGCGTACTGCATGTGTATTTACATGCAGTATAAGTCTCACACTGCAATTCACAAGCGATACTAGCTTGCTACACTGCTTATTTCAGGTTGTGCAGAGCCTTTAGCACTCATTCTAAAGATGCTAATATCGAGGGGGCAAAAACGGTCTTTTGGGTGGGTTGAAAGGCCCACTGCCAAAACTGGCAGAGGAACGTTTTGTCCCAGGAAGGAGGGACTCACGGTTAAGGGAGGGGGGCGTTAAGGGCAGGGAACCTCTGGGAAACTGTGGAGAATGGAGTGCATGATGCTGGTTTGGCAAGTGGAGGAGGGACAGAGGGGAGGAAGGGCGGCGGGGTCTCTTATTTGGGGTGTTGAAGGGTAGGCGGTTGGGGATGGACAAGTGAGGACGAGGTTCACCTGCTGGGGATGGAGGTGTGGTTGGGGTAGAGGGTGATGGTGGTGTGGGACTGGGGCCCTCTCGAATTCTGCCCAGGAGGGGTGGGGGAACTCCAGGGGTGCCTGGGCGATGAAGAGGTGGGGCATGGCGCAAGGCAAACTGCTCTTTCACCGTGCCTGGCCGTGGGGGTTCACCTAACAAGGAAGGAAGTTGGGGTTTGCCGCCTCTTGGAGGGGCACTACCACCGCTACCTCCAAGTCCTGTCCCATCGGGACGGAGGTTAACAGGTGGGTAGGGTAGGACTCGGTCTATGGGTACAAGGACACCACCAACCATAACAGTGGAGGTTGGGGAAAGGAGGTCTCTAGGTGGGGGTGGGGTTTGAGGGATAGGTGGAAGTGGTGGTGGGACACGAGGAATAGAAGAGGGGAAAAATAGAGGGGGAGGATGGTGCTGAGGAATGCCATGAGAAGGTCGTGTATGGTCCTCATTTGCGTAGGGTGGAGGAGGGTACTGCAAAGGGGGCGGAGGATGAGCAGGAAGAGGAGGAGGAAGAGAAGGGACCAATCCTAATTCTTCAGAATTCTCATGGCTGTGATTACGAGAGCGATGTGGGGGCGGGGATTCCATAAACTCCTCCTCTTCATACCAGGCCCCACCCACTCTAGAACCAGCACTACTTCCTCTTCTTGGGCCTCTTCCAACCAAGCGGATGCTTTCCACCGTCTGAATGCGGTTGCCGTAATCGAGGGTTTCGATTGCCACTTCCTCACTGGAGGATGAAGAAACAAGAGTCTCAATGCGATGGTAGTGGTCTCCATTGTCAGCCGAAGCTTTCCTCTCCTTGTCTTTCATCCCATCTTCAGATCCTCCACTTGACTTGCGGGAGGCTACACTTTTTCCTCCCTCTCCGTCCATCTTTGATTTTATTCTCTGATCCTGCAGCATGGCTACTGATGGAACGTTCAAACCCACTCCTTTTCTTTTTAGCCCTTCATCATTGGTTTTGGTCATAGCCTTGACCGATTTAGCTGCACCTGGGCTAAAGGCAGCAAGCCTTGAGGGTGGTGGGGTGCGGTAATCCCTGTCTTTCCGCTCATTTTCTCCTAGAGCCTCTCGTGGAGTGATCACGGCATCCCAGGGATCACTGTGATAAGCTGTAGGTGAAAGGTTATGCCCTCCAGACAGACCTGCACTCTGGGGGTCATTGAGGACATGTGGTGAGTCCATGATTTCATCTTGAGTTGGCGTGCTACCGCTCTCATCTCTGACAGGGGTGCCATCCAGGTTGTCCCCACCAACTAGGAGAGGGCTATTGCTGCACACGTCATCCAAGCCAAGTCCGAGAGCGCTGAAACCAGGATTCCCCTGAAGGAAACTGTTGATCTTCGACTCCAAGCTGGGCAATGCCACAGCCTCGCTCTCACTTTCTGCCTCTTTCTCTTTATTTTCTCGTTCCCTTTCTTTCTCTCTTTCCCTCTCCTTTACCTTCTCCCACTCTTTCCCTTTCTCTTGCTCAGACTCTTGCTTAAAACTGTTGCCTGTGGGCTTTAGTGTCTTCGGTGTTGCTGGGGTGGTTGTGGTGGAGGTCGCTGCCGCTTTGGTGACAAGGGATGTAGAGGCAGATGAAGATGGACCAGGGTCTGGAGTGGTGAGAGTGCCTGAACGAGCTGAAGAAAGGAGAGATGACAAACCTGCAAGACAGAGATTTAATGAATTTCCAAATAATTAGTGGTTCAAACAGGTTCCCCAAACACTCCCCCCATCTTCCACTGACAAACTGATTAGAAATCAATGGTGTAATGTGTCCTACCCTGCAGGTTGGGGCTGTGAGTCTGTGTTTTGGTGAGAACATTCAGGATACTCTCGGGGGAGAAATCTACTTTGGACAGGATGTTGGCCAGAGGATTGGATGAGGGAATGCTGCCAGGGGTTAAAGGAGGGGCTTTGGAGGAGGAGGCATGGTTGGATGGTGTGGTAGGTGTGCCAGGGGAAGGACGGGACACAGGACTGACACCTGGGTGTTGAGAAAGAAAAAAAGTGTGTCATGAAAGGAGCTATGATGAACAAAGTCTTCTCAACTCTTTCAGTTTTATCTTTACTTCCGGAGCCCGTTCTGCAAAAGGAACTCACCAGTGGTTTTCATTGCATTAGAGAGAGAGTTCAGAATGGAGCTGATCTTCCCCAGATCCACATTGGCCAAGTTCACTGGCAGGGGTGAGGGGCTAACGACAGGAGCTGGTACAGGCGTGGTGGTAATGGGTGAGGTGTTTGCAGGAGGTGTTTGATTGGTTGATGACACAGACACTGTCTTTGTTGGATTTGCTAAAATCTGGGATGGTTTAGAAGCAGTGATCTGGGAGATTTTTGTTGCGGGGGCATTTGTCATCTTGGACACAGATGGAAGACTTGACTTTTCTTTCCTCTCATCAACTAGAGGACAAAGGACAACTATGTCAGTTAAACATTACATTTGTGATGTTACATAGCATGCTAACATTACTTTGTTCCCCTCGACTCTGCTCGCTCACCAATGATTCCAGAAATTGCTGTCATTTCCTCTTCCTCAGACATGTCCATGTCCTCAATATCTCTGTTGTCCTTCTGTTGCTCCAATCCTCTCCCACCATTTCCATCCCCAGTGCCCGTGTTCCTCCTAGAATTCATGCCATGGAAGGGTGACTCTGAGCCAGTGGGGGACGGGGCGTCCTCAGAGGGGGACGGGATGGGAGAGTCATCCAGACTGGGCAGTGTGGTCTTCAGAGCATCCAGCTTACGCTTCAGGCTACACACGCGATTGGCAAAAGCTTTATAAGCCTACAAGAAGTGGTGAGGGGTTTTAGAGAAGCACAGTTATGATATAAATTGATTGATGATACATTAATTTGGCATTTTGACAGTGGCATCAGGCATTAACCATGCCCGCTTGGTTGATGAACAGAAGTTTAACCTCAGAGTGCTCATTCAATTTTTAATAAGTGTTTGCCAAAGCAAGCGTGTTCACAAGAATGTGAACAAATCTAGCATAGAGTTGTTGACTCACATTGGCAACAATTTTGACCTCTTTGTACTGCATCTCGTAAAAAATATCTGCATTTCCCAGTGCCTCCAGCAGAGGGGGTCCTGCCTTCATCTGGTCCTCCAGGAATGTCACAAATTCCTGCAGCTTTGTACTTCCCTCCTCAAAGTCCTTTGAGAATTTATTCCCTCCTGCTTTATCTGTGGATGTAAGGAAAGAGAGATTTTTGAAAAGCTTATTTTTTCCACAGTTATATAGTGCAGTTTTTGGGAAGTAGTAATTACCTTTTAACCTCTTGAGGGCCTCAGTGCTGCAGACGTCCACTCTGAGAGCAGCCAACTGCTTCTCTCTCAAATCACTCTCATCCAGTGAGTGTTTGTATGACATTAACCGCTCCACAAAATCATGCGGCTGACAAAGAGAAAAATACATTATTTTTGTGTTTAATTATTAAACTAATAATTAAAGAGGCAGGAAGACTACTAAACCTATAGAAAGATCATGACTCACAACAAACTCTGCAACAATTTTAGACTTCAGAGCAGTTTTGGGGTTGACTGGGGCTGCGGAAAGAAAAAACAAAACACACGGTAAATTTTTACACTTTGGATTGGGATTTATTGGATAGCTATTTGTTAACGCATGCACTCTTCATTTATATTCGGCAACAACAAACATACTACAATAAGTGTTTGGGAATATTGCAGTAAATACATTTGTTAAATTACTTTCCACTTCAAATAAATTGAAATAATGTCAATTACTGAAGGTAATTTGTTATGGCTTTAGTACAATGACAAATATAAACAATTTTATCATTTTTGAAAATAACTTTAAATAATGTTTTGTTTGTTCATTGACTTTAAATTCTATATAAAGCAAAAAGTATTTTTACATGGCAAACAATACAAATAAATTGCAACTTAATACAAGACAAAATTTTTAAAATGTGTTCAGATGAGATCTTCCCAAATATTCAAAAACATTTTATATAGGGCTGTCAGTGCTAACGCATGAGATTAATTAAATCCTTAATCACTGAAGCGGGTGAAACTGCGTCATTTACGTACTGCAGTTAGATGATCTTAGAAGTTGGGGCTGAACTGAGCCTCAAAACATCTCACCAATGTATGGCCAGATGATACGCAAACTAAGTTTCTTGGCTGGATAAAGCAAAACAGTGTCTTGCTAGTAAAGTTTTGATGATGCTAATTGTAATCAAGGTAAAGACGATTGCGGTGACATACAGGTGTTGTATATGTTTGATGCACATACAAATCGTGCATGTACTCTCTCAACACACAGATCACACATTGTATTCATGCATTTCAGACATTTCAGTTCATTCCCGTTTTTTAAAACACACACTCAGGATAATGTTTTGATTTGTCATGTGTACGTTGCTGTGTTTAGTAATTCTGAATGGATCCTTATACTGTAGTAGGCATATGAAGCCAGGTCCAGGCGGTTGGTTTAGGGTCTTTTTTGTCATTTCCATGTGGTCCTGTTCAGTATTGCAACTTGACTTGTCTAAAAATGTAAACAAGCTCTTTGATGTTGCACTGTACATACAATGCGTTTATTCACATACAATGTGAAGTCCGAGTTGTTTTTTTTCTGAAATGTTTTTTTTCTGACGCATATTGCTCAAACTTACCAGTAGGAGGAGGTTGCTCTTTCACTTTCTCCTTTTCCTTGTCTTTCTCCTTTTCTTTCTCTCTCTCTTTTTCTTTTTCTTTCTCTCTCTTCTGCAGATTGGCTTTCAGCTCAGAGATCAGCTCCTCAGGATAAACGTTCCTCTCCTGCCAAATACTGAAAATCCTGTCCACTGACTTGCACACTTTAGCATCCCTATAAAGCACACAGAGAGTCAGCACAGAATGCACTTCTGTATTAATCACACTCATTTACACACACACACACACACACACGATTTACTAACTTGACCAGCAGGGCGGCATCTGGTAGCACATCAGCGAAGGTGGTTCGGTAAATGATGGCGTTCTTCCTTTTGCAGTTCTG
Organism: Paracanthobrama guichenoti; assembly: GCA_018749465.1. Classification (NCBI taxonomy): domain Eukaryota; kingdom Metazoa; phylum Chordata; class Actinopteri; order Cypriniformes; family Gobionidae; genus Paracanthobrama; species Paracanthobrama guichenoti. Next base: position 8,365,155 of record CM031958.1, read on the forward strand.
AATGACATCATTAGCAAGGTAGAAGAGATTTAGCCTGTGGTTGGCATCCGCTGCAGAAAGAACAAAAGGAAAATGGGGAAAAGATTTGTTATTAGACTGCAACTAACATAAAAGAGAAAGGATGAGCATATCAGAGTTAGGAGCAAGTCACAGTGCACACAAACCAAGCAAGTCAAGTCCTGCTAAGGGTCAAGTTGACTTGAATACTTAGTTAATATAAATCTTATACATTTCCCCTCAGAAATGATGAACTTAGTTAATTATACATTTATACCATAATATTCATTTTATAATTTTGTAAAGTATATAATTTTCTAATTATACAATTTTTGAAGAATTGTTATAATAATTATACTGAAAAAATGGTTGAAGGTAAAATCACAAGTGGGATGCATTAAGAATATTGGATCATAGTAAATGTCATATACGTTTCACTTTTGCTTACATATTTTATGGAATATCACTTGACAGAAATTAACTTTACCATTAAAGGTCAATATTTGACCCATTAAATTGATTTCAAGGGCATTTATTTTAATTTATACGTAATCTTAGAGGTGAATGTATTTACACTGCAATTACAACAGCATAAATAATGTTATGAGATTAATTTAAATATTACATTTTGAATATAAAACAAATGAGATGGGGAAAAAATTATAAATTATACTTTTGATTATGAAATTAAAACCAGTAGGTCGCAGCAAATCACTGTCTTAATGACTAAGTCACAGAAGCACTCATTCAGCTGATTCGTTCAAAGCGGCAGAATCATAACGAAGCATGTGATGGCCACTGAATCAATTTGTTTAAAACCCCAGATTTGTTTAGTGACAAAACACCATGGTAACAAAACTGCTTGCCACAGATCGCGTATGCTGTGGCTTGTTTGGAACTATTGTCGTTGGAGAAAGAGAGCAAAAACAGAGAATATTGTCAATATCATGTCTAAAATGTCACTTATCACAATATTAACTTTTTGTTTACTGAACTGTTGTATAAATGACATTTACAATTACATAATATCTGTTAGAAATATATATATATAAAAAAAATAAATAAATAAAAACTCATACTAGGTTAATTTTTTCCATATCTTGCATTTTGGGTGCATTATATTAATTCTGGTGGCATTTTGCCCCAATAATGTCTGTTAGAGGTCAACCGATTCATCGGTTTTGCCGATAAATCGGCACTGATAGCTGATTGGTGGAACAATCGTTATCGGCAAAAATCCATACCGATAGTTTTTCCGGGTTGCGTCCGTTGTTGGAGCGGCTGAGAAGGGTGCGCTGTCATTACACAGTACGAGAGCTCTGAGAAGGGTCTGCTGGCATTATATAGCAGGAGAGCGGCCTCTAGAGGCCAAATAACAACTATCACTGATGTTGTTTACATTGACTCGTGAGGCTGCGCGCTGCACAGAGAGCGCTGACACATCAGATGCACGTTTAAAACACAGACTACAGAATACAGAACACTGCAATACATGTGGTCAGATCATAATAAAGTTTATAATAAAATAATAAAGTTCATAATAAAATTTGTTGACTAGATGCTGCATTAGCAGGGAAAGAACAGCAGTATGTATGCACTTTGTCGTCGAGGCTGAGAGCACGCTAACATTAGCAGTACCTCAAGCAGTTAAAACAACGTAACAACTAGTGATGTGAGAAAGCAAACTGTATCGTCGTGCAGCCGACAACAAATCAGAAACGCATTCGATTTCAACATATTTTGTTATTTTGATTGGATAATCGTCAAGAGTTCTAAAAAGCATGGCTGTTTGGATTTATACGAAATGGTAACACTTTACATCTACAGCATTTATTAACCTTAGTTAATGTTACAAATGGGATTTTATTGTATTGTATATTTTTAAATTGAGTTAATTTTTTTTTTTGATCCGTTAACCTTAGTTAATGCACTATGAACTAACATGAATGATTAAGGTACAGTTGTATTGCTCAAATATTAATACATACTGTAAAATGTATATTGCATAATGCATATGGTTCATGTAAGCTAGCTAATACATCCATGTTAACAAATGGGACTTGCAAAGTGTTACCTATAAAATATACATGTTTCTGGGTTATAGCTAAAGAAACATTTATTTATAATATTATTTTAATGTTTAAATTATTATCTGTAGAATTAGTTATGTTAGAACTTCTCGTTTTAATATATTCATATTTACATATGCATTTAATTTAGCAAATTTTCATGGTTTCAGCACTGTTTTACTTAGTGGCATGGTTTTATTTATTTATTTTTATCCAGTATCCATAAAAAAACCTATTGGTTGATTAATCGGTTATCGGCAAAAGTGGCCCAACCTAGTTATCGGTATCGGTAAAATCCACTATCGGTCGACCTCTAATGTCTGTACTTGCTTTAAGAGGAACAAATCGATAAAACATCAGTTTAACAGTTTTGTATATTGTTTTTTATCATTAGAAAAAGCAACATATTTGGCATTAAAGCACTGAGAAAGAAACATCACGTTAATTAAAATGATAATTAATGATGGCATGTTTTGTAATCTAGGTGACAGCCTTAAGATACAATTGAAAACAATTTTGTATAAAGAGGCATGTTGTTTTGACCACTATTGTCTCTAGATTTAGTCAAATTAGCTATAACAAAGAACAGGTTAGCTCAAGTCAAAGTAATTCTCTTCATTTAGTCAAGCAAGTCTCAAGTCCTTAAATTTGCGACTCGAGTCAAGTCATGTGACTTCAGTCCCCACCTCTGGATTATATGCAAGAAATCAACAACACTTTACAGTAAGTATACTGTAATAAAGTACTTACAAATATTTACAAACTATTAGTTTTTAGTTAATTCATAGTTTATATATTGTAGTCTCAACATTGTTAATAATTAATAGGCTATATACAAATAGTGAGTTCTTCATTAATTGTCATTGTAATTAACAAAATTACTGTTTGTTTAATTAGCTCATGTGTGAATAGTTAGATTATGTTTTGTATGCTTTATTAACAACTTAACCATATCCAGTTCTCACTTTAGATTTAGATTATATAATTGCATTAGTATTAATTGTTCCTAAAAATGTTACATTAAACACACACAGGTTTGTTTTGCCATCTAAGTGAGGACTCTCCATAAGCGTAATGGTTTTTATACTGTACAAACTGTACATTCTATCCCCTACACTACCCCTACCCATCACAGGAAACATTTGGCATTTTTACATTTTTAATAAAACATTGTTTAGTATGTTTTTAAAGCATGTTTACTTCATAATACTAGTGTAATACCCATGTCATTAAACAAATTTGTGTCCTCATAAATCACAAAAATAAACACAAAAATGGTAGAAAGAAAATACGTGTAGAAAATGTCATGAGATCATGTTGTTAAAATACATGGTTTAGGAGATTGAATATACAGTTTGTACAGTATAAAAATAATTCTATGGAAAGTCATAAAACATGGAAATCCAACGCGTGTGTGTGTGTGTGCATACTTAATGTATTTGTAAACATTAATTAACACTTAATACTAATGCAATTTTCCATGACCTAATTTAAAGTGAGAACTATAACTCCTAATAACCATTAATAACCCCTTTACTGCTGGTTTAAAATACTGTACATCACTTATATGGTTAATGGTTAAGTTGTTAAAGCATAAAATAACGTTTTATAAGCAAATTAAAATAAATTATTTTGTTAATTACAGTGACCAATAAAGAATACTATCATTCCTGCTTAATAATCAAGGAACTTTGCTGCCGTATCATGGGTGCAGCAGGCCCAATGATATTACGCAGCGTCTGCACTCACGACAAATTCATAAATATTACACTTTAACATTATTAAACATACTAAAACTGTGTAACTGATACAATTGTTATAGAATACATACAGTTGTTTGTTCACATTGAGTTCCTAATTTGAATATTATTGTTTCCTTTAAATTATTTTCAAGATCTAAGGTGAATTATCCATAGACACTTTCAGTATGGCTACAAAGGTCAAATATGACATTAAATCACACTTTAGGTCAGGGTCTAATTCTCACTATTAACTAACTATTAGGGGTGTAACGGTACACAAAACTGACGGTTCGGTACGTACCTCGGTTTTGAAGTCACAGTTCAGTACAGCAGTTTTACAAAATTGCTTTTTATTTATTTTTATTAAACAGGTTGAATGAATGAATGAATGAGCGAAGGAACGAACGAAGGAAGGCAGAAGTGTCTGTCCTTAAATGAATTAAATTATAACAAAGTTTCTTAACTCTTTCCCGCCACAGCATTAAAAAAAAAAAAAAAAAAAAAAAAAAAAAAAAAAAGTTGCCAGTCACCGCCAGGGTTTTTGATCCTTTTCACAAAAATGTAATGGCCCATAGAATATTTTGATGTATGAATATCTGAGCATGCAATATATTAAAAAGAAAGAGCTGACCCTTTTTATACATGCATACCTTTTTTATGAACACTTAAATATGGGTGTTTCATAAAAAATAAATAAAAAAAAAAAGCAACATTTTCTCAGCTTTTTGTTCAAAAATCACGTTTTTGTCAAAGACTACATCCAGAACAGATTCAGGGCGCTGATCAAACAGATGGAGTAGATGGAGTCCATCAACACCCCCAAAGCTTCACAGTCCTGTAGCTCGCCCTGGGTCCACCTTTCATTCTGTAACATTAGGCAGTTTTGATTTATATGATGTTTAATGTCGATGATCACGTTATTTTACATATGCATCTGCTTACATACGATCGCTTGCTTTACTGCGTCGTCTTCGCTTGTGTTTTGATCAGGAGATTCTGTACTCATTCAGGAGATGTGTAATAGCGCCCCCTAGCGTCTAACAGTGAAAACATGGAAAATTCTGTGTTTGGTGGGGAAAGTGTTAAAGATAATGCTGTAAACTATATAAAGGAGCCCTTACTTGCACATTACTATAATATTAAAGAACAGAGTCCAAACTATTAGCCTAAATTCAGTTGCTTTTAACTTTTAGATACAATAAATCAACACTCAAATAACACATTATATGCAAACATGTAAACTTCACAAGGCAGTTTTTGCATTAACTTCTAAATCTAATTATGAAATTAAAGAGCGTCAAAACGGCATTTATTGTTTGAATTTTGTGATAAAATGGACAGGATACTTTATATGTTTGTGTGGGAACTAGGAACTTGGATTCAATATGTTCCGTACGTAAAACAAGCTGACTGTTAACTGTTAAAGATTGCATTCGTAACAGTTCGGTACACACGTGCACCGTACCGGAAGCCCTGTACCGAAACGGTTCAGTACTAATACGTGTACCGTTACACCCCTAGTAACGATTACCTACGACTTTCGCCTCAAACTCCTAAATACAGCTTATTAATAGTTAGTAAAGTAGCTGTTAAGTTTAGGTATTGGGTAGGATTAAGGGATGTAGAATATGGTCATGCAGAATAAGGTATTAATAGGCCTATGTGCTTTATAAGCACTAATAAACAGCCAATATCCTAGTAATATACATGCAAGTGCTAATGCTAGAGAGAACTGGACCTTAAACTAAAGTGTTACCTGATAATCAAACTCAAATTTAATTATTTTAGCATTAAATAATAGCACATGATCAGTACCTGAGATTATTATTTTCATACTTTGTATGTCGTTGTTCCATTACAGAATTAGAAATGGTTTATAAAATAGACACAGTCGCGGCTGCTTAGGACAAAAACTCTGATTAAAAGATGCCGTTTATGGAGTGTTGCGTGTCGGGACTCATTGCTTTTGGGAAAAGCAGTCCAAGTTTGTTCTTTGAAATAAATAACACGGTGTGGGCTGTTGATTTAAAAAAAAAAAGTGGTGTTCACTTATCTTTAGCCCTCTTAACATTGTGAAATAAACAAATCAACATCAAAAGGCATGTTAAGATACAGCACACCTTACAGAACTTCATTTCATGTCTCATGTAATCACTTCGGGTTTCAATCAGAGAAAGTCGTCAATAAAACAGCTTGTAAACAATGTCACGTAATGTTACATTTACCACAGAAAAGCCATTCAATTTCCAAAAACTCAGTCAGCTAGAAAAATGCATTTATATTGGAGCATTTCACTAAATATATCCTCTAAATTACACATTTGTTGTATTTTTACTTAACCTGTTCTTCAATATTTAATGTGTGTTTGAGTATATCCATGTTTTTATGGCAGTAGAAACATAATTGTATTATAATGTCATCATTATAAAAGCTTCCTTATGTGTTATTTAAATGCAAGTAGCCTGCAAATCAGTTAATTTTAACCTTTAATATTAAAGCGATGTACCAACTGGGGTTCCCTGTAGGGATGTGACAAGTACCGGGACTTTGGTACCAAATCGGTACTGAAATTGTAAAAAATGTGACGATACCAGCTAGGGTGTAACGGTACACAAAACTGACGGTTCGGTACATACCTCGGTTTTGAAGTCACGGTTCGGTACAGCAGTTTTTTACAAAATTGCTTTATATTTATATTTTTATTCAACAGTGGTTTACTGAAAAAAAAATGTGTCTGTCCTTAAATGAATTCAATTATAACTAAAAGTTTCTTAAAGATGTAAACTATATAGGAGCTCTTACTTGCACATTATAATATTAAAGGACAGAGCCCAAACCATTAGCCTAAATTCAGTTGCTATTTATTTTTAGATATAATAAATCAACACTCATAAGCTTCACATATAAGGCAGTTTTTGCATTAACCTCTAATTCTAATTATATATTTTGTTCTTCTGCAATTTGTTGAAACATATTACATTTATACATCGTGACTGTCATTTTCATGACAGATTTATTTAAACAAATGCCTACATTAAATGAACAAAACATTAAAAGGTTAAGTAGAATATATATAATGAATATATAGGCTAATATAGTGCATATATTTAGTGAAAGAGTTGATTTCTCTAGTGAACTAACAGCTGTGGACGCTGAATGACTTCTGAGGTAAATGTGATGCTGTGACATTGGTCTCAAGCTGTTTTATTGTCTTTCCACCGTTGAAACACAGATTGAGCGATTACACAACATACGACACATTTCAGTAAGTTGTAATGGACCCTCAACATGCCTTAAGAGATATTAATTAATGTTTATTCTTTGGGAAGAGATGATCGTGTTTACTCGCGTGCCGCGTCGCCGCTTGAACTGACGCGCCTATACAGTGATCAGTCACGTCACATTAAAGAGCGTCAAAATGGCATTTATTGTTTGAATTTCGTGATAAAATGGACTGAATATTTAATATGTTTGTGTGGGAACTCGGATTGAAGTGTGTTCCGCGCTTAAAACAAGCCGACTGTTAACTGTTAACGCTTTCCCCGCCAAACACAGAATTTTCCGTTATTTGTGAGAAAACGCTTCCCGCCAAACACAGAATTTTCCGTGTTTCCACTGTTAGACGCTAGGGGGTGCTATTACACATCTCCTGAATGAGTACAGAATCTCCTGATCAAAACACACCTGAGGAAGACCGTATGAACAAGCAGATGCTTATGTAAAATAACGTGATCATCAACATTAATCATAAATCAAAACTGCCTAATGTTACTGAATGAAATGTGGACCCAGGGCGAGCTACAGGACTGTGCAAGCATTAGGTGTGTTGATGGACTCCATCTACTCCATCTGTTTGATCAGCGCTCTGAATCTGATCTGGATAGTCTCACAAAAACGTGATTTTCTTAGCTTTTTTTTTTTCAAAATATTTCTTTTTTTAATGAAACTTACTCATATTCAAGAGTTGATAAAAAGGAATGCATTTTTAAGAGGGTCAGCTCTTTCTTTTGATCTACTACTACTACTACTGATCTTTTTATAAACCTTCAAATGTTTATATGTATTATTTACTTATGATTATCATCATAAATAATAAACTAATTGAATTTAATAATAAAAAAAAAAAAAAAAAAAAATGTTTAAATAGTTAAATAAAATGTAAACTTTTTTTGCTGTGGTACCGAAATAGTTACAGAGAACCATAAAATTTTTTATGTTATTGGTACCGACTACTGTAAATTTGGTATTGTGACATCCCTAGTTCCCTGTATAGTTTACAGCATTGAGGACATTGCCATTGCCATTACTATTTTTTAATATTGGATTAAAATATCTGGATTAAGTTCTCTAAGATTACTGCGCGGTCTTGTGTTCCCTGAAGAAGGCAGATGCATCGATACTCGAAACCACGATCAATGCGCAGCGATTGGCTGGCGTCAAGACAGCGTAATGACATCATATAACAAATAAAAAAAACACCTGGCAAAAAAACTTGACAAATTAAAAAAAAGGAAAAACATGAATTTCTGGACCTTTATAAGGAAACAGCCAAACTACTAAACCAACATAAAAGTTATAATACATAAATACATTTTTTTTTTTTTTTTTTTAACATGGATTCCCAATTATTTATACATTTTAAATGTGTACATCCTTTATTTCAATGTTGTAATTAGCAATTTATTTAATTTAAGTAAATTTGAAGCAGATTTGTTATGTGACAGCATTAAAGTTTCTTAAGGGTCAACATCAAGTTCTCTGCATCAAGCCATCCCATAATATCAGTCATCACTCAAATTAATGCACGGCTCAGATTGATGTTACAGCATGTGTAAGACTCCAATAAAATAATAAAGTAATGATTCCATCACAAATAAATCTCTCAATCAATTGGCTGTGTCTATTTTATAGGATTTTACACAACATTATATTATTTTCAAATACATTTTTATATTATTATTTAAAATTATTATTGCCCCTGGTTCCGTAAGGACCTCTTGTAATAAAGTAGCAGTGGCTGGGACAGATTATAAGCATCACCTCAAGATGCAGTCTAATCCTGTTTACATGAAATAAGCTGCTCCCGATCAGGTTTAAGTTTACGGACCTGTTGCTATGACAACAAGTCCCGGATGAACGTGGAAGAACCAAACAATCCAAGATCATGCCAAATCATCAACAATCAAATCCAGCTAACTGAGATAGCGACGTACGAAGAACGGACCCCAGGATAGCACAATCTATTATGATGATTTATAATAACGTTCAATAATTATGAAGAAACACAGATCAAATATGTTTTTCAGACCAGGACGATAGTTCAGGAACATTGATGCGCATGAAAGTATTTGGTGAAGGCTTTTGCACATGGTTCAGTTTATGAGTGTTAATGAAAATGTTTCACTGCTAGTTTTCAAAACACAAAATTGTTTAAGAACACCAGCGCTCTCAATAGCTGTTTGAGTCCTCAGTGTGACAAGATGGGTCTCAAAACCATAAATATGCAAAATCATTTTTCAGTAAATAAAAAAAGAACATGCATTTTGTATGATCGCTCCTATTTTGTTTAAATTATTCACTTTCACATCACAGATTCTGCAAGGGGTTCACAATTTTTCTTGCCACCATATATATACATATAGTTTTTCTTAGCTCCAAACCCAAACTGGATCTGAACCCAAAGATATTCATAAAACATTAACCCGAACCAACCCGAAACCCGCAAGTACGTCTGGGCCCATCAGGCAGTAGCCCTCTAGTCTGGGCTAAAGGACAGTAGTCAAGATGGAAGTAATCATGGACAGTGCCATTATTGCACAAAACCTACAGGCATCCATTAAAGTGCCCTATCAAGCTATTTTAAAGGTTCTTAATTTTGTTTCTGAGTCTCCTACAATAGGTTTACATGCACCCAAGGTCAAAAAACACTTTGCAGCATCACCTTTCTATCAAAATGATTGGTCAGATGATCCAGTCTGGTCTACCGCTTACAGCGCATATCAGAAACGGAATCTGAATTTCAGCTCTGGATCTTCCTCAGCACTTGTACAGTGACACAAAACAATAAATGGCGGCATCAGTTTTACCCTATCAATTAGAGCGCAAGTCCTCATCCTTATTTGGAAGTGGATAAAAAGCAAAGTAAAAGTGGAAGCGAAAGCAAAGTGAATTTGCTTTCACAGCAAAGAAAACAACATTTCGACAACACGAACCAAACTTTTCCAGGGCTCAGCTACAACTACAGTGTTTGAGGGCGGGTCAAAGTAGATGTTCACAGGCAGCCAATGAAGAACATAGTAGGGCTGGGCAATATGGCAAAAAAAAAAAAAAAAAAATGAAATCTCAGTTTTTTCATAATGATTGACCAATTCATGATTTTAATTAATTTATTTTTACTAATTAACTTAAAAAAAAAAAAACAACTACAATATGATTCAGGTAACATTCTCTTATTAACCATCTGGTTAAAAAAAGTTATATTCCAAGTACACCACACCTGAAGTAAATGTAAATCAAATGACTTATTTCATGCATATTTTCTGCAAAGATGTTTAACATATGAAGGCAAATACTGTACAAATGCATCTTAAACATATCCTATATACTCAAAATAAAATAAGAAAAATGCTGAATATTTCTTACCCAAAAAGTAATGGCAACAAATAACACCAGTAATAGGCTATTATTAACAGCAACAGAAAAACAGAAAATAACAGCAGCATTCAATCTGTCACCATCATGTAAGCATGAAATATCAAACATACAGTAGTAGTTAATTACAGGTTTTTGCATGCCATTGAGCTATTCGTCCTATTGTTTTTATGTTTGGCTGACTTGTTTGGCTGTTGCCCTGGTTTCTAGCGTGTTTAGCGGCGCCTTACCCATGTAACGGCATTAAAAGAACCTGCCGATCAAGTTAGAAGTTCAACTCATGTCTAATATTTTCGCTTTTTTTCCCCCAATTCCACTGCCCACATCTTGTTTTTTTCAACGCAATAAGGCATTTCTGAGTGAACAGCCGCTTAGAGCGTTCATAGAACGCGCCACACGAGAGCGGTTAATCAGGTGTGCAATCAAGTGATCGGCTGTGATTTCTTGTTTTAAAAATGATAAAAAAAAATCGCAGCAAAACATTAAATTCGAATTAATATCGAGAAACAAAATGAATAAATAAAAATCGCCCAGCCCTTGAACATAGGCTGGCATTATGCAAATTTGTTACAAACATACTGTACGTAGGAAGCAAGGAAGTAAGACTGGAATTACTGACGACTCATTTCAGGCAATTCAGAATCAGTTCTTTCTTTTAGGAGACAATAACTCATTTGCATGCACCAGGGAGCTGCTGCAGGATAAAAGGATAGGCCTAGTATGCATGATTGCAAAGTAAAATCTGTACTACTCTAAGCTAAAGTATTTTTAATAGCTCTATCTATTTATTATCAAACACGTTCCACAATTTAGCTACAGTAGAGACTACATTTAACAATAATCACAGATTGTGCTGATTCTGACGTTAAGTTTGGGGTTGGAAGTTGCGGAAGATGGAACACAAAGTTTTTAATAGTTTTACTTCATATCCATTTATAATTCTTGGCAACCAAACATTTTAAAATACAATTAGATTAATATCACAGGCCTGAAGTGTAACCAGACTAAATTTTTGTTGGCCATCATCACTCATTAATCAGGGACTGTTGTGTTGTGTGTGCTGTAGCTCCGCGTGAGAGATCGCGCTCTCTCTCTTCTGGTTTGCGAATAGCAAAAATCTAACATATGGTTTAATATTATTGCTTATAGAAACAGCTGGCAATATAGAATTTACAATATAACGTCTATAAAGCAATTATAAATAGTATGTGTATTTTCTTCACTTCTCCAGTCCCGACAACAGAACCGATAGCATCAGAGCTTTCATAATTTAGCACCAGGGCTCATTTTATAATGGGTTTCGGTACCCATCCCTAGCAGTGACAGCAAGAAACTAGGGCTGTGTGAATTTAGTGCATTTCTTTCCTTCACAGCAATGCACTTTCATTCCTCCCTAAAAGCCCAAACTTATGATTGTCGTAAAATGGAGTCTACTCTTGCTAAACTACAGGATGTGCTCGATAATAAAAGGTAATTGAAAAAGCATTAAGCTGCAAAAGAGATAGTGTTCCGCAAGTGGCTTTCTGTGTGCGTGCTCTGAGACAAAGTGGAACACGGACAAGCAAAGTGTACTTTGGGCTTCGGGTCCAAACGGTCAAACACACACAGAAATGTCAAAATACCCAGCTTGGTGAGTATTTGCTTGAACACATTCAGTTACATCTTACGTGAACATAAACAGAAGGGAAATAAATTGAATGTGTATCAGTATACTGGATCTGTGCATTAGGTCAAATTATGTGCATATTACACAGTAGCATTTACGAAAAGCAGAGGTCCGGCAAGTACACGCATTACCTGGAAAACCCACACTACCGGATGTTTTGAATGCGCGATCACTTTCCAAGAAGAGGGTGAAAATGGCAGCCTGAGCGGCTTCAACATGCTGTCTGTCAGAGACGATAATGTACGTAATACATAACTCTCATAAGCATAGATTTGGGAACTTGAAAGGTGATTTTTATAAAATGAAGTTTGTCCTATCTTCTCAGCGGTTTAAAAGATTAAGGCAATTATCAAAGTTTGAACAAATTTAATTTTCCAATAATTGTATAAATTTTTTTACATGATGTGTCATTTAATTACCCCGTAGCAGATTCTGACTCATAAATAAACATGACTTGACTGGAGTTCAAACTTCCCTTTACCCTCAAGCAAGGAACGAAAAAACTTTGCTGAATATATTGGGGCCTTTAAAACTCAAAGTAGCATTTAACATCAACAATCATGGGAAAAAAACTAAAGTTAAACATTACAAAGAGTCAGTGTTCTAGCTCTGTCATGAGAGTCTGCTGCTGGATAAGCCCATGTTATTTATTGGGTGTGGAAAGCTGAGCCTAACGCTCTTGATTAGAAAAGTCTGACACTTTATGATAAAAGACAAACAGTTAGTTGTGAAGGGTGAAGTCATCTGACACTAATGAGTCAAAGATATTCTATTTTAAATTATAACGCATGTTGCGTGTAAACTGCAAACATCAAATGCAAAACACAATTCTATGGACATTCATATGACACGCCTAAAAACGTCTAAATCTCAATGATTTTGACCATCAATATACTCCATTATATTAATGTCACGCAACGCTGTCAACCCCAAAAATTATTGATCATCGCTGTCACGTCTGAGCACTCCTAGATAACATCCCTACTCAGTCAGCAATGCTATCAAACCAATCCAATGGCAACACAAATTCTACTAAAGCCATCAAAATCCTAAAGTTACCAAAATAACTTGTAGATGAGGTTGTAAATTACAGAAAGTGGGATTTTATACAAAATATTTCAACTTCCTCTAATGACAAGGTCGTGTGATCTGAATCATTACTCAATATAATGGTGCTTATTAACAAATACCAAAATGACAGTTTGAAGCCACATTATTTTCCCTGTCAAATATGCATTTCACATGTATCCAAATAATCTGCATACAAGACACCAACCTTTTTTTTTTTTTTTTTACACAGTCTTTCAATTCTCCGTTTGACATGTAGGGGTTTGGCGCGTGCGCATTATGACAAGCTGCACTACCAGGGCCTGGCCAATCTCTCATCATGAGTTATAACATACACATCTGAACATCAAATAAATGTTGAAACTATAAATGCATCTCGTTTATTTCTAATCAACACAATTGCATAAAATATTCCTGTCTGAGAGCCATAAACATTTTTCCAAAGTTTGTGTCCCTGTAACTCAAAGTAGTAAAGATATCAAATATGATTTTAGAATCTGGTTCTTAAACTTTTCTTTTGAAATCTTAATTTTCAAGGACTTATATGGTTTGACCACATTACGCCTCCACTCTAGTTTTGCTTTTAATAGAAATAAAAACAATTTAATTCAGGTGGATAATCATAACAGTCGCTTCAATTCCATCAGCTCATTCAACACGAGCTGTTTGAGTCGTGCATATTGTGCAGCACTGATCAATTGACAAGAAGACGTGCGTTATGTGTTAGTGAAGCACGGAGCGTGTTACAAGTGTGTGTTACATGTTAGTGGACTAGACCGTGGCGGAGGATTCGTTGCGCAGCAGAAGACTTATATTTTAAAATGCGCACTCAGCACCACCTCTCCCTATTCACAGAGTATGCATGGTTGCGAAAGTGAAATTAAACAGCGCGCATTTAAACGTGATTTCAATACATTACCGCTGTTTGAAAGCGACTGCCTGAGGCACACGAATATCTCCTAATATTAAAGCTATTTAGTTGTAACCATCTCTTAGCTCTGTATCATGTTTGAAGAAAAATGTGGTCTCTATTTGCACTTTGAATATTGAGCACTTTGATTATAGTTATTGTTTGCACTTAATATCTATGATCAATTTGTGGGAAGGAGTTCAGCTAGGAGGTCAAAAGAAGCTCATGTGCAGTTCTAAAGTCTGAAGAGACGATCATACAGGAGAGACGGCCGTCAGTTGAGTTTTTTCTTTGGCAAAACCTTTACAGTGCTTGCTGTCTTTTACTGCATATGATAATTCATACTCAAAGTAGAACTGAAATTACATTCATTACAAGATGATGAGTTAAAAAAAATGTAAAATGCACCTGCAAACTATATTTTCTAGTCATGCATTTGATCATTGAGGATTTCTTAAAAATACTAAGTAAAAATCTTGTCTCATTGTCTCGTCTCGTTCTCGTGAATCCAATCTCGTGTCTCGTCTTCTGAGATAAGGGTCTCGTCACACCCCTAATAATATGTAAGCAACATGTATGTACATGCTTATATTTTTGAGAGAAAAGCATTTATGCATGGTTTAAAAAAAAAAAAAAAAAAAAAAAAAAAAAAAATGTAAGTCACTGAATTAAGGCCACAAAATACACAGTAAATATGTGTCCACAAGACTTTTCACTAGTGGATGTTGTTGCCTAGAGTTTTTGCTTCAAACTGATGTGAGAATCATTGTGGATACTCATTCACATAAAACAATATATTGATTAAAATTTTGTAAGACTCTTTGTTTACAAAGCTCATATGCAGAAGCATGAACGATCATCAATAACGCTGTGATTCACACCTGAGAGGACAAAAGAACCACATAGTGAGCGACATTATGAATGAGCCTTTGAGTCAGGTATATGTGACAGAGGGAACTAATAAAAGGACAAAAGAAATAGTTTTTTTAGAATATAGTCAACAATATAAAGTGAGAGCCAAATGTACAATGTCCTATGTATGCCTGTATCAGGTCTCAGATTCTCAAATCTGTGAAAAAAAAATAAAAAAACACATCTGTGAGCATACTGATAACAGGATCAACTATTGTATTAACCTTAATATAATGTCCACCCTTAATAGAAAACATGATTGCTGATATTGCACTGCATGATTTTGTATAGGCCCATTATATTTAAATTACACTCACCGAAAGGATTATTAGGAACACCTGTTCAATTTCTCATTAATGCAATTATCTAATCAACCAAGCACATGGCAGTTGCTTCAATGCATTTAGGGAGTGGTCCTGGTCAAGACAATCTCCTGAACTCCAAACTGAATGTCAGAATGGGAAAGGTGATTTAAGCAATTTTGAGCATGGCATGGTTGTTGGTGCCAGACGGGCCGGTCTGAGTATTTCACAACCTGCTCAGTTACTGGGATTTTCACGCACAACCATTTCTAGGGTTTACAAAGAATGGTGTGAAAAGGAAAAAACATCCAGTATGCGGCAGTCCTGTGGGCGAAAATGCCTTGTTGATGCTAGAGGTCAGAGAAGAATGGGCCGACTGATTCAAGCTGATAGAAGAGCAACTTTGACTGAAATAACCATTCGTTACAACCAAGGTATGCAGCAAAGCATTTGTGAAGCCACAACACGCACAACCTTGAGGCGGATAGGCTACAACAGCAGAAGACCCCACCGGGTACCACTCATCTCCACTACAAATAGGAAAAAAGAGGCTACAATTTGCACGAGCTCACCAAAATTGGACAGTTGGAAAAATGTTGCCTGGTCTGATGAGTCGTGATTTCTGTTGAGACATTCAGATGGTAGAGTCAGAATTTGGCGTAAACAGAATGAGACTATGGATCCATCATGCCTTGTTACCACTGTGCAGGCTGGTGGTGGTGGTGTAATGGTGTGGGGGATGTTTTCTTGGCACACTTTAGGCCCCTTAGTGCCAATTGGGCATCGTTTAAATGCCATGGCCTACCTGAGCATTGTTTCTGACCATGTCCATCCCTTTATGACCACCATGTACCCATTCTCTGATGGCTACTTCCAGCAGGATAATGCACCATGTCACAAAGCTCGAATCATTTCAAATTGGTTTCTTGAGCATGACAATGAGTTCACTGTACTAAAATGGCCCCCACAGTCACCAGATCTCAACCTAATAGAGCATCTTTGTGATGTGGTGGAACGGGAGCTTCGTGCCCTGGATGTGCATCCCACAAATCTCCATCAACTGCAAGATGATATCCTATCAATATGGGCCAACATTTCTAAAGAATGCTTTCAGCACCTTGTTGAATCAATGTCACGTAGAATTAAGGCAGTTCTGAAGGCGAAACTGAATTTATCAGCCATTACTCCAGTCTTCAGTATCACATGATCCTTCAGAAATTGTTGGAAACTGTGCTTTTTAATATTTTTTTTATAACCGGTGATACTTTAAGGATTCTTGGATGAATAAATTAAGTAATGGCTGAATTCAGACAAAATTCAGCTTTGCATCACAAATAAATTGTATTTTACAGAGTATTAAAATAGAAAACCATTATTTTAAATAGATTTTTTTCTGTACTCTTGGTCAAATAAATGCATAAGAAGCTTTTTTCAGAAACATTAATTCGAATAGTAATGTGTCCAAACATTTGACTGGAACTGTATTTATAGCATCTCAGCAGAAATGTGTGAACAAAATCTTTATTGAAGTGACACTAGGCTATTTTACAGTAAACACTTCATAATCTATCCAAAACAGGCAAAAGAAATCTTGTCTAAATAGTCTTACGTCTTTGACATTTTATATTGCAGCAGGATTCACATTTAAACAGTCTTTTTGTGGTTTAATATTCACAGACACTAAGAGAATAAACGTACCTAAATTAAACATTTAAGAAAATTAAACAGATTTTCTTCTGAGGTAACCACGTCCCACATCATCCCGGTGTGAACAGGTCTTTAGGCCTGCCAGTTTGGACATTAAAGCGATTTTAGACCATCGGATCTGTATCATTGTATTGAGCTACTGTGCTGAAGCATTATGATTGTGACACACGAACACAGACTTCTGCTCGGAGCCACCTGGTTCTGTCTCCCCTTCATTCGCCATGCTGTTATTTATTCCGGTTTCTGCCTGCATCCTCGTGGTGGCATCCAAATGATGAAAAGGTATTGCTGTAAACAATGTATTTTGCGACACCACGGAATAAACGATAAAGCATAATATGAAACGATAGACTTAATTTCAGCCATCTGATATATATCGTCATATTGCACTACAGAATATGTGCGGTTAGAAAAATCATGTGAGAAAAGTACTCTGATGATGAAACTCACATCACGTGTACTGTACACGGTAAAAAGTACGGTATACTTTGGGCTTTAGGCACATTATCCTAAAAGGACCTTGTCTAAAAAGCCAGGCAAAGACTGTACCACCTGCGCCAGCTGAGGAAATTCAGGGTTTCACCAGCTATCCTGAAAACTTTCTATTTAGGGGCGATAGAAAGTGTATTAACTCAGTGCATCACAGTGTGGTATGGGAACAGCACCAGTCATGACTGCAAAGCCCTGCAAAGAGTTGTGTGCTTATCCGAGTGCATCTCAGGGTCAGCTCTCCCGTCTCTGCAGGACATCTACACCAAACGCTGCAAAGGTAGAGCTACTAAGATCATCAAGGACTCTAATCACCCTGCAAACCCTCATTTCACGCTGCTGCTGCCGGTATATGTCGCTTAAACAACATTCGGAACACGCACAACGCAACACTGTTTGAGAGAGGTCCCGTTTCACTGTTGCACTATAGTGAGGACACAGCTGAGATCGCATTACAGCCTATGGCTGAATCCGAAATCGCCCCATATACCCTCAAATAGGGCATTATTTGAGGGGACAGCCATTTGTAGTGGTGTCCAGACGTTATTGAGTGCACTCATTCACTCCCACATTGCACCGCAATAACGAGTGTACAGCCGATGTGCACACAGCGGCTGTCCAACTTCACACACTCATTTTCATTCACTCCTTCAAGTGAACTATATTAGTGGATAACAGGGAATAGTGATTGAGGGTATAGGGGGCGATTTCAGATTCAGCCCTTGATTACAGCGGAGAATTCAAACAACATGCTATAGAGCATGAGAGCAGTTTCTGCACGGAGAGCAGCGATGACATTAACAATGCTTACCACATGGATCATATCAGATACGGATTAGAGATAGCGCGTTTAAGTTTTTTTATGGACATATTGCATATACTCTAGTGCTTTAAACACGAACCAGCAATACCAGTGTGTGCACATATTTCATCACGTCTTCTTCAAATGAAATATGTGTGCAAACAAGGACACTGATACTACAGCCATACAGCTGATCACGACCACGATGACACGATGGATTAGTCTGATTCACAGAGTAAGTTAATAAATAGACTGGGCAAAAAAGTAACCGCTTTATTCTTTCTATGTTAAACTGACACATGTAGTTTGTTTAGAGACTGTAGTGCTCTTAAATGTATTGAACATATCCTTAGACCTTTGAAATGTTCTTCCACGTTTCTTCCTTTTTGGGCTGTTTGTTGTTATATAGAGCTCAATTTCTAAAATGCTAAGGTGCTCTCAATCTTTTTTTTTTTTCTCTCTCAGTGGTCATATTTTAATATTCATGTGTCTGTAATGAGTGTGTTGCAGGTCTGTGTTTTATTGGTTGTGGTCTCCCCACAGCATCATTTTGTGGGGCTTTGCAAAACTCTAGTGTGGATTTTTTCTACAATATTCACTTATCATGACAGTAAAATCGGGCGTTCTAGTCAATCTACTGCAGTATTTCCTCTCTCAATCAGTAGAAAATGTGGTTAACACCCAGTCATGCATAGGGGAAAAAACGGTATAATTTAGAAAAATACCATGATACAAATTTTTGGTCATACCGCCCAGCAGTAATAAGACTCAAATAATTGTGTACAGAAGACTGACAGTTTCAACAGAGACAGAATCAAGCCCAAAATACAACCAGGGTACACAGCATGAATACAGAATCCCACAATGCATTACTCTCAAACTGACCTATGTGCAGAGCCACAAATGCACTAGAAGGTACATCAGTCTTATTTAATGTAAATACCAAGAGTAAAGGCTCGTTCACACCAAGGACGAGAACTATAATAACGATAAAGAAATTGTTTTTAAAAAAAATTCTAAATTTAAAAGAATAGCATAATCCACACCACAACTATAACGATAACGACACAGAGCGAACAATATTGTTGCAATACATTTTAAAATGATTATTTCCAGTTGATGAACGATACAAACAAAAGCCAATCAGAATCGATTCTGTTTTAAAGCTGCACGATTCTCGATAAATTGAGAATCACGATTTTTGTTTCAAATAGAGGTTACAAATCTCCCACAGTTCTGAACAGACAACTTAATAAAATTACATGTAATTAACCTTCATGCACATACAGTAAAACATACAGTGTTGTTTACTCAGCTGTGCATAATTGCACCAAAAAAAAAAAAAAAAAAACAATATATTGACCAGGTTCTGTTTTCTATCATGAGGCGTTAATGTTTATGATGACGAAAGATCGTCAGAACACAAATGCACCAGGGTTCGATAGAATCAAGTTGAGTGTGAAACCCAAGCCTGCAACACGAGTCCTTAAAGCTCTCGATCGCCCCCATGTGACTGGAAGCAGTATAGGTCAAAGCCTGCCCTCTCCACGTATTCTAATGGGACATAGACAAACTAAAAGCAAATTACAATCAAATTACATTTCAAAATAAATTTTTTCCAAAGGTGGTTTCTGTCATTTTAGGCTGTTTTTAAATCACACTGATGTTAGTTCAAGTGTTCGTTCTTTAAATAAGTTTTGATTTAGTTCATTATTTGATGCTATAAAAACGGGGGTGTGACGTTATGATTGACAGCTTCTTTGAGTGATGTAGTCACTGAGGCACTGTTGGGACATTTTTTTTTCAGGAACTTCAGGAGGAGATTGGAGCTTTAAACTTCAATCTCTACATTTCCATAACTGTTTATTTCATAAAAAGTTGTTGATTAGGCGTTAGTGTGGGCGGGACCTTGATATCGCGGCTCAACTTCACGCTCACTACTGCGCAGATTCGGGCTCCAAGATGTCAGCGCCATATTTGAACACTGGCAGCTTCAGTTACGTCAACGGAAGAAAGTGAAGGCTTATCGTCCATCTTTTTTAACAGTCTACGGTGAAACCCGACCAACGTGGCAATGGGCACCAGGAACAATCGCGCTTGGACTCAGACCGCAGCAAAAATGTACCCAGTGCAAAAGCCCCCTTAGAAGCAAAGGGCACCTGAGAAATTGGTCTATAACTCTTCATATCTTCCGTCACAAAATGTGCATTACACAGCAATATTATATATATTATATATATATATATATATATATATATATATATATATAATTTTTTTGCCTCATTCCATATAGTTTCTAAAAAAATAGATATATCGTACAAACTTGATATACCGCCCAGCCCTAATATATTAATAAATATAAATATATATATATAAATATATCTCAAAACACCATTATAGCCTATTTAAATTACTATTTAATAAATTAGAAATAAATGTGTCAAATTAATTAAATAAATCTCTAAATCAAACAGACTTATTTTAGATGGCAACTTCTTGATTCTGTAACCATATTACAGAATTTTTCACAAAGAAACTCCCTGATAAAATATGAATAAAAAGAAAGTAAAAACGAACTAATAGGGCACTCAGCTAATCTGGTAAATTTGTACGCACTGGGAATCATTTTTTTTAAATAAAGACAAAGGTAACACTAATTTTACATACAGCGTAGTGAAAATGACATGAATACGACATAGTGGGCAACTGAATATAGCACAGCATAGTTTGAAATTAAGGGTTTAAAGTTTGTCCATCTTGCGTCTCCAGTGAAGCAGAAATCTCTCCTTTGCGCATTCAATTCACACGGGCCGACCATCACACACAGAAACACGTTTATGCAGGCTACAAATGTGCACTTCAGAAGACCTAACAGCTGCAATCGAAATATGCAAGGTTTGTGAAATTATGGGAGAATGGGAGCGCTATGTGCTCAAGCACTAGTTCTCAAAATAAAAGCCCAGCATGCCGATATCTAAAAAAAAAAAAAAAAAAAGAAAGAAAAAAAAATATCAGTTAAGGTTGTGACGGCGAGAATTTTCCCACCGTTTAATCGATGTGTGACAACACCGATAAAAGCGGTATCACCAGCAGGGGCTTTTCAAATCGCTAATTTTAAACTGAATGTAAAATGCGCATGACCGCTTGGGCATTCATAACAGAGCAGTGCGGCGCAAAGTGAGCATTTTCAATGAATTCCTATGAAAGTTAAGCTTCCAGAGACTAGCGGTTATACTGCGCTCGTAGCACACACTAGGGGTGTGCGATATTGACAAAAAAAAAAAAAAGGTCTCTCGATATTTTCTGGGATTTTCTCGATAATAATAATTAGACGATATTTTGCTGAGTGTGTGACTGTGCTGGTACTTTGGCAGGGTTAGGACTGCCATGGTCAGCTGACTCCTAAAGTTTATAGTATTCTTCATATTCTGTGTGGTGGTCAGTTCACAGAAGGGACAAATCATCTTTTTTACCTTGATAAATTAATTTTTTACATCTTTTGTGTCAATTTCATAAATGTTTATAATGTATATTATAATAAGACACAATAGGGCTGTTACCAATCAAATTAAATATCAACAAAATGAATCTTTGCAGTGCAGAGGAAACACAGAAGCTGCATCTGAAGTGGCATTTAGATCATTTTCACAGCTCAGAAGTGACAAATTAATAACCTGCAGTTATGCATAAATAATGTTTTGATGTTTAAAACATAAAATGTTGAATAATATTGATATTTGAAATTATTTAAAACAGGAAAAGATACTTTAACTGTGAATTTAAAACCGCCAGTAGGTGGCAGCAAGTCACATTTAATGAGTGAGTCATTGAGATTCAAACGATTCATTCGACTATCTTAGTCACTGAATCATTGATTCGTTCAAAAAGCTGATTCATTCAGTATGAAAACACCGCTGTGTTTTGCTCAGATGTGCAGATACAGTGCTGTCTTTGTTTTTAACTATTTTCTGGTGGCGAAAAACAGGCAATATGGAAGTCTAAACTGTAAGTAACTTAACATTAACTTCTTGATTAGTAAACTTGCAAAAAATCAATATCACATTTGAAAAACTGCAATCTTTGTGTGATATCTTATTAACTATATTATATGATATAAATATAAATATAGAGTAATGCTGCGCTCCAGGCAGGTTTTTGAGCCCGTAAGTTACGACTTCATACCACGACTCAAGACTTCGTAGCATTCCAGGCAAAGTCACGCCAAACTGCCTGAGCACAAGGAATTGTGGTAATGTTAGCTAGATGGAAACAAAGCATAGCAGACCGTACGGGGCTTATGCTCATTTACAATCATTTCTATCACCAAAGGCGCTTACTCCTTGCTTATTTGAGGGAAACGGAGGAGAAAAAAAAAATGGCGCATAAGGCAAGAGAAGCTGTTATACCTTTTATTTCAAGTTATTTGTATATCCGTAAGGGATGGCATTGTGGTTTCGCGGGCTATGTCATGTCAGAGCGTGTAACTGGGAGTACATTGATCGATCTAGTACGAGTTCACGGGTGGGAAGTCACGGGTTTGACTGCCGTTCCAGTGCACTTTCACGGGTAGAAGGTTGGAAAAACACGGGTTACGGGTTGACTGGAACGCAGCATTAACCACGCAGTGACGCACCCACACTAGTCTAATCAACAAAACTACATCACGTAGTGTATGCGTGAGGGATGTCAGTCAATGTCAGTTCACATATCGTTAAAACAACAATTATGATATTAAATCGCAGACGATATATAATCGCACACCCCTAGCGCACACTCTTCAATTACACGCACAAATGCGGTGGCGTGCGCTGTATAACACTTCATATAAAGCGCAAGAGAAACTATGATCATGCGACGTAGGAGTTTTGGTTCCTTGCCACCGTTGCCTCTGGCTTTTGGCTTGCTCAGTTGGGGACACCTAAATTTCATCTATATAACCGATCTGCCCGCATTGACACTATATGATACTTGAAATTAGCTGGATAACATCACCGTTTCACCAGAACGGCTGTACAAATTCTGTTGCATTATTTTCCTGTTAACACTGTGAAGCTGCTTTGAAACAATTGGACTTGTTAAAAGCGCTATATAAATAAAGGTGACTTGACTTGACGTTGTCAATTCATAAGTCATGAACTAAAAGTAAAGTACCAATAAATCACGTAACTGGTTCGACGTGTGTGAGCTGGGAAGGAATGCAGGTATGATGTTCATTCTGTTCATCAGGAGCAGTTTTCATGTTTCATTAACAGTCATGATGTATTGTGTATTCACCATGGTAACTGTTGTTTCCATAACCCCAAAATGCCACTATGTTATTTTGTATATTTTTTTTTAAATTAGTGTGGTGGCTACTTTATTGTATTAACAAAAACTGCTATTTAATAGCTTTATCTTATAGGCCTATTTATTCATCAGTATTAGTCATATTCATGCAAATTATGTGTTTAAGTAGGCTAAAGTGGGACATTACTTTTTGTGTGTCATCAATTGTTCAACCATTGTTACAACACAAAGAGATGTGGACATGATGGTGTTTTTGAAGAACTTAAACCTTAATTGAACATTTTAAATGTATGTTAAAAATGAGTAGATAAACCAGTTTATTTCTAAATTAAATTATTTCTAAGTTTGTTTATTAGTCTACAGTGGAGGCATTTATATCATTTTAGTTTACTCAGGTTTGCTAACTGCTCATGAAGCCAATGTATAAAGTTAATAAAGATAAAGTTAATAAGTTAAATGATTGTTGTTGTTACTAAGTTAATAGTGAATAGTGCTATTATTGCTGGTGCCCTGCCATGAACCCTGCCTCCACAGCAAACAGAACCGAACCGGGGCTCCAAAACTGTGATGTGGACCGAAACGTGGCATTGGTGTATGGTTACACCCCAATAAATCAACACATCATCTCATCAGCAAGACATAACAGCATAATTGTTCATATCGAGCTGATGCAGATGGTTCCATTTTAAGCCTATATTGGCTAATTCCGGTGACATTCCGATTATTTTGTGCATCCTTAATATTCTTGAAAGTTGTGACATTTTGAGTCAGTCATAGGATTAGGCTTACAATGATCACTTGTCACAATCCCATTAACAACTGATGGATACAATTTTCCTGTTCAATGGCAATTTCAATGTGTCACAAAGTAGCAACTTCGATTTCATGCCAACTGTAATGTCAAATTCTTATTTGACAGTTGCCGCTGGCTGGAGATGAACCAACAGATCTGCAGTCTGAAGCATCACAAACGACAGTGTAGAAGCACTGGTCTCTCAGCTTAAACAACATTTCAGAAGTCAGCTCAGCTTTAGAACCATCATCAGTGGAACTAATGGAAATACACACAGCTGCATAATTTAATCATGTCCTCAAATAGCATTTGACTAAAAAGACTCAAAGTTCCCCATGCAGATTTCGCTCATGTTCAAGTTGGTCTCGCAAACTTGCATGTGATCAACAAAAAAAAAAAAGCTTGCTTTGAAAGTGACTTCAGTGTGAGTGGACTTTCATGCTTCACTACACTACTGACAATGGACCTTTTTCGCCCATACATTTTCACCTAAAATGTCCCCGTATATTAACAGCATCCTAGAACAGAGATGCAGTAAACAGGAAATGCAACTCACTCAAGAAAGTTTATTTATTGCATGGACACAGCAATAGCCAATGTAAGTGTCTAAAATGCATGCGCACAGTTCAGTTCAAAGATAAAGTTTCCCCTCTTTAAATGAATGCTGTTAAACAATGCTTAAGCAAACAGTTTGCTGAATTAACCACAACATTAACAACATCTGTCGATCAGATGGACATGAAAGTTCATTTCAGCATAAAGGTCCCTTCACACGAAGAACGATAACTATAAACATAGCTATACTAGCACCCAAACACCAGTCCACAATAATGTTGGGTATAAAGACTTCAGATATTCAAAGACGGTCAATGTAATTTTGCTGATCCTGGAACATTCTTGTCCAAAAAACAGTCCTAACCCTATCCCTACCACTACACCTAACCCTACCCATAACTTATTCCTCAAGTCGGAGGGAAATTATAGGTGACTATGAATGGTGTAACCTTTGTTGTAAACCTAAACTTGACTAACTGTAAACCCATCCATCTAATCTGATTGGTTGATTGGAATGTTGATCCAGGAACATGTTCTACTTGATCAAATTAGGTATGAGCGATATGGACTTACAACTATATCACGATATTTCTGGTATTTATTGCGATAATGAGATCAATGATGATAAAAAAAAATACAGTGCTACTGACCACTGTTTTTGGCTACTACAAGTGATAGCTGCACACATTCCTGACAGCCTCAGAAACAAACATTGAAAGTACTAAAGTAAAATGTACCCATCATCAAATAGGCTCCTATAATATGGCAATTACATAAAATAATAAAAAATAAATAAAAAAAAAAATAAATAAAAAAAAAAACAGTAAAATCCAAACATCAGCCCTTGCAGAAATGGAAAAGTTGCAGATATACTTTTCTTCTGTAAAAGTGCAGATCATGTTTGAAACGTAAACAGATTCTGTATTTACTCATACTCTCGTGCTGTACAGTGGCAAAAAAATAGTGCAAACAGCAAAAGTAAAACCCCAACCATGTTTTCAGAGCCATCCAAAATGACAAGAAATTGCAAGTAATTAGAACTAAACCTTGGTAACCATGTATGAATGAAAACATATTTGTCATTTTAACTCAACTTGTTTGTCATTCAGTGTTTCCGTAAAAAACTAACAATAAGACTGATAAGATAATACTATTACTACGAATTCTACTACTGAGGAAAATAAACTGCACTAAGGATTGATGAGCTTCTGGGCTCATGAATATTAAATCACGTTGTCTGCGTTCACTTGAACTGATTTGCTGAAATCAAAACCGGTGCATTAATAGGTGAGCGACCAGCCAATGAGATTGCCGTTTGCGCATTAGTTTATGCTTGTTCATAAAGGCTGAATAATTCCAAATGAAACATTACAACAAAGAATAGCACGTAACATGTAGCACGTCAATTCTGAGTGATATGCAAGACTCTCTCACTCTCTTTGAGTGTGTGAGAAACACTGAGTGCTCTCAGTCGGTGTTTAGTCGCATTAGTGTTTACTGTGCGTCAAATACCCTGTGCATTCATTGAGGTGAACCGAAACAGCGCACTTTACGGACCGCTGGACAGAGCGAAAACTCTCAAGCACTCAGTAAGAGCGTTCAGTGAGTGAAAATATATCTGTGTACCAGTTCCAGATTGTAGAGGTAGGTCCTCTTTTAGCAATAAACTCCTCCCTACCGCCCGAGCTGTTTTCTCTGCACGTGAGCTGCGGATGGGTCGCAAACAGAAAAACGCCATCAACGTCCTTCGTAGGACACACAGGCAGGAAGTATCACGTTGCTATGCCAACACGTTCACAGTGTCCTTGCGCTCTCACACCAGTTAAATGAATGAAAATTATTTATAACTTGAAAACGACTATGAAATGTTTCTTGCCTTGACAGCAAAGTACTGTTCTAAACGTTTAAAAATCACTAAAAACTTAGAATACTGTTTACCACAACTATCTATTTGAGGTAATACAGCTTAAAAACTAAAAGCTTGAAACAACTTAAATTTAAACACCACATCTTCGCTTGCATGTATATCTGCCGGCGTTGCCATTTTTTTCAAATAATATTTAAAAAACATGACGGTTGTTAATGGCGACGCAAAGAATTGTGGGTTATCTGCAGCAGCGAAGGATACACCTCATGCACACTCCGAATTCCTGTGAAAGAAGGTCGCATTCGGAGTGTCCTACTACTTTTCTGAAATGAGACAGCCTTGATGACACATGCAGTCTTGGAATGAGACCTCTGGAGGACGCAGCCATTCGAAATGAGACAGCTAATGATTTATTGTTTGTCGTTGTTAAATGCAGAAGATAGAGCTTAAAAAAACAACACCACAATATTGGTAAAAAAACAAAAGCAACAAAAAAAAACACGCAATTAGATTTTCCAAATTCGTTCAGCCCTACCCGAGAGGTATTTCAAAGATGGCCGCCGAGTGAAATGACTTTCCTTAAATGCACTTTGGTGCAGACCTTTTGTAGCCCCGCCCCTTTTCAGCGCTGCGCTCAGAGACGTTGCAATAGGGCAGGCAAGGCAGGAGCTTGCCTGGGGCCCTGCATTTGGAGGGGTCCCCCCGAGGGCTGATCATTTAAACAATCAGAAATGGTAATATAAACATGCAGCGACATCTTTGCATCCCCCTTAGTGGGGCCCTTTGTTAAGCATAATGAGAATTTATCCATCTCTGGTTGGTCACCTGCTCTAACGTTAACCTAGATAAATATACATTATTATTGGGCACATATCCAAGTGTTTGTATGGAGTAGGGGTTGCACGACTACTGATTTCTGCTAGTCGATTTCTTATCAAAACAATATTATTATTATATTTAACAATATAGTTACTCGCCTACTCGTGGTTCATGATACATGAAATAGTTCTTATCAATAAATGTTTATTAATTCATAGCTTAAAGCAACAATTACATAAGTAAACTCTCATAACATTGTATTTCTGACATTATATTAAAATTTATGCAACAGAGTAAAGCCAAATAAATCAATAATATCCAGCTGCATGCGACATTGCAATTCTAGCATTTGCGTCGTATATGCAAACTATTGACTGGAACGGTGTAACTGGGTTCAAAGAAGTTCCCCATAATCCCTCCCCTGAAACTGCAGAGAGTGGTCTTATATCCTTCAATAGAGCCCTGCATTTTCACGCCCGGGCTCCGGGACAATTTTCACGTCATACCTCACACGCGGGTCGGGCTTCGGACCCGTTTTAAGCTTCTCCTTCGTTTTATATTTTAAACATTCATTAATTAAAATAAACAATGAGATGTGCTGCGCTTCGAGACTGGCTCGCACAGTGTTCAGAGTCTGCTCCAGCAGCAGAAATATCAGTGAGCGTTCCTTCAGCGCAACTGCAAGAGTTAAGGCCTTTTTACAGCTGCTCAGATATCTCTCCGATTGTGAAAATACCAGAAGTATATGCCTACCGATATTCTTTCGAGTCTGATTTATATTCGATCACTCAAACAAACCAATTCAGAAGGTGGTCTGGGACACATTTCAGACGAAACTGGACAAGTGTAAGATCTGGTTGTTTAAATCACATATGTAAATTTTACTCCTGGCAAATTGTCAAAAAATAAACGTGTGAGCGTGTTATAGGCTACGAGATGCTGTAGTCAGATATGATGGCGCTACTGCAACACGCATCGCCCAATAAGCCAACACGCAAACGGCCGTAAGTGAAACTGAAAATAGGCTTAGTCTTGGATAAACACAGATAAATCTTCATTAAAACCAGAGACTAAATGATCTTACCAGTGCTTAGGTCGCGCTCTCATATTGCGGTCTTTAATCTTGAAATGAGCTGATGATAAGATGCAGCTCATATCTGTTGCTTTCGTTGACGTGAACTCCGTTAAATGTGCATATAACACGGGAATTGAAGATTAGATTTATATTAATGATTTAATATTAAATATTAATTTAGTTTATTAGTAGATTGTAGGCTATAGCCAGTTTCTCTTGCGAGCAGCATCAGCCTGCCTCAGCTTGACAAAAACGTCTTTTTACTGTGGTGGCGATAGTAAACATTTCAACTAACACTGTGATATACTTGAAGTGTTTTATATCTATTGACTATTATAGGCAAGACAAGTCAAGTGTTGATTTGAGAGGCTAATTTGATCAAACCGCTGGCCGCTTTGGTCGTTGCTTTAAAAAAACAAAAACTTTAATTCAACAAACAAAAATTGCTCCAAACATTTTTTTCTAAATTAACTTAAACGAAGAAAATATAACTACTTTGACATTAAAAACAAAACTGAACTATTTTTATGTCTGCAACAGACAGTGTGTAGGCTAATAGAGAGTATAAAAATATGAAACAACATGTGCTCCAGTCAGACTCGGGGCGAGAACTTTGATAAGCTGTCAGACACGGGCCGGGCTAGGGCCTCAGCGTCTCGGGTCCTTGCAGGGTTTTACTATAAAATCCACCAGTAAATCTGTTATTATCTGTCGTCTCCTCGCTGTAATCCGGCGTTTACAGAATTCACCAACGCTCGCTCGCTTCGTGGTGTGCGTCTCACTAACATTTGCCTTTGTTGTTGGATGTTTCAATCGCAGGTGGTTGTGCAGAGCTGTCGTACTGCTGTTGTATTTTAAAGTATTCTTACAGAGTTGGCAAATTACAATATTTTCCTTGATGAATTACTTGGTGTCTGTTGGTGACGTACGCCATTTTGAATTCATTTATGGTTAAGGCAGCTCGAGTAGTCGATTGTTTCTGACAGCACCGACTAGTGGTTGAAGTAGTTGGTCTCTCGACTAGGGATGTCACAAATACCGGTACATCGGTACAAAATGTGATGATACCAGCATTTCTGTAGTACTGGTAGCACTGACTCCTGAGTATATCCGGTACCCGCAGCTGCGTTCAGTCGCTTCGGTTATCTAAGCGCAGAGCTCCAGACTGTAGCCGAATATATACTAATGTCTGTGAATATTAAACTGCAAAACACTATTTAAATATTACGCCTGCATGTTCTGCATCTCTGTGTGAATGACGGGCGGCTCGCCATCTTTGTAGGCTCTGCTGTGTCACTATATGAGGACATGAACACATAAACCGTCACTTCATGAGAATAGGGCTGGGCACCGAACGGCGATACTTTTATGGTATCGAAAAACTATTTATCTTTCGATGCCAAATTTCGGTTCCAAAAGCCAAGGGGCCGTGTCTGTGTGAGCCTGTAGCATACTTGCATGTAAGGACCTAAAGCACCGGCGATCGGCTGTCCACCACCACGTGACGGGTAGGATTTCTGAAGATACCCGCAGTCACACAACACAAGTGTAGTTGTTTTTTCCCATGTGTTCTACCGTGTCGTTTTACAATGCCAAAGAGGTCTAAAGTGTGGCTACATTTGATAAAAGTGGATGCCGAGTCTGCAAAGTGCAAAATGCGATAAGAGTATTGCAACCAAAGGCGGCAATACCACCAATTTAATGAAGCACTTGACCATGCACGGGATCAATATTAAGGCAGAAAATTGCATGCTATTTGACTGTAAAAAGATGGAACCAGAGGAGCCTTTCATCTCATCGCAGTCAAACCCTCCCCAGTCAACATCATCTGGCATTTCTGGGATTGTAGCAGTAAGAAAGGTCACCTTTTTTAGCGAACAGAAGTTAAAGTAATTGTTTACGCTAACGCGAGTGGTTTGAATGTGTGGATGCAACTCTGCGTTGCTATGTAACGTTACCTAGGAGCTATAACGTTATTCTTTGACCAGGCAGGCAACATCTTTGTTTTTCCAACATAACGTTAAGGTTACACATTTTAGAAATACTTGACAGATAAGTGTAATTTCACTACTTAAACCGAATGCATCCCCATAACGTTGACTACACCTTTATGCATGTTAGCTTGTGCTGCTAGTCGGTTGCTGTAGTGTTAGCGCTGTCTATTTCCCCCTTCACATTAGCCTCTGCACCGGTCCACCCTGATGTTAGGAATAGGAAGACAATACCAGAAAGTGTCAATCCCTTCACACTGTCAGCAATAGGGAAAATATCCAAGCAAAGCCGAGATCAGTGCCACAGAGCAGTCACAGAGTTTACTGATAAAGGTTTGCTACCTTTTTCGACAGTGGAGGCCCCATGGAGGTGAGCAAGCTATCCAAAAAGCACAACCAGTTTTATTAATAATGTTACCCTGAGTGAGAAGTGTCACCAGAATTTGTTTTAATTAAGACGAAAAATAAAAGTTTTGTGTTTAATGTATTTTTGTTGATGTTGAAATGGATTTTAAAACATATGGTATCGAAAAATGTATCGTTAACTGAGGTATCAAAATTGGCACCGGATCGAAAGCCCTACATGAGAATTTACCGTTTCATTTGAGAAAACTGTAATGAACACAGACACTCAAAGGTCTTCACGGCAACCCATAAAAATAAAGTTTGGTTTAACGTGAAGAAATTGACAGAATATATTAGGCAACTGTTGTACAGTAGATTTAGCTACGTCTCTATGTAATAATAATAATAATAATAATAATAATAATAATAAAACACCTCTACTAATAATTATAATTATGCCTAGATCGTTTCTTATTTTTCACTTGATCGTTTTTATAAACAATGTTTACTTTTAAACAGCATACAGCCTTTAAATGTTTGTATTTACTTCTAATGATTATCATCATAAATAATTAACTTATTGAATTTAATTGATTTTTTTTAAATAGTTAAATAAAATAAAAATAAAAAAACATTTTGCTGTGGTACCGAGTGCCGTAAATGTTTTATGGTATTGGTACCGACTACTGGAACTACTACCACACTCTTTCAGGTGTAAAACAGTTTGGATAGTTGTTAATATGAGAATTATGATGCATTATTTAAGAGTTTTAAGTACTGTATAACATGAGTAGCTCTCGGCGACTTTCATTTTTAAAAAGTAGCTCTCAAATGAAAAAAGGTTGGAGACCCCTGGTCTGTACATTAACATTACATTATAATTTTAAATATTTTTAAATCTTGGGTTATGTGAATTTCTACCTCCAATTCATTTCAATATTGAAATAAAGTGGTGTAACACCAACAAAAGCGTATTTATAAGTTAACATTAACCAAAATATATTCATAAAGTCATGATACCTAATAGTGCATGTTAAATGTGCAAATAGTAATGTCTGCAAAAAAAATGAATCCCACCTCAAAAGCATATCATCTTTTAGTGCTCAGGATTATTTAGTCACATTATTAAGTCCAATGTGCAAACACTGACTGCAGGACAGTGAACTATAGCTAGTGATTTATATCAGAAACGGCCTCTTGTTATTTGAGAAAGGTTGCAACCTTCAGCAACAACAGTGGGAAGAATCGCAAGGGAAGTTGATACGACCAGGGACCTGACATTCACCACTAACACAAGACATCTTCACACTCCCTTCACAACGCATTCAAATTTCAAACCCAACCCACACTGACACATCTGAAGTCCACACACTGACCAGCGCTTGTTTATCTATGTGGGGCTCACGCATCTGTTACTCTATTGAGTTTGCACCTCATCTGTTCATGCACAATGCTTTTAAACTTTCTTATAAGCTGGTGAAGTGTGTCAAACTTTCTGTTTTAAATGCCCAGGCCTGCAGAGCGATGCTGCACTGAGCTTTAATGTGAAATCGACATTCATCTCAGTGTGCACGCGAGACACGTCAAACTCTGACATTTCTCCAACGCTGTGCATCGAAACACAAAATGCATTGTCGTCGGGACGAGGTTTGCATTCAGATCCGTTGGTTTTGTGCGTGTGTGCGTTCATTAGCAACATTAGCAACTCACATTTCTTCAGCCACTTCATCCAGCAGCGCACGACGAGGCTGTGATGTTTCTTATTCTCGATGCACCACGAGGACAATCCCTGGATGGACTCCATCGTATTGCTGACTCCTTGAAATCGCCGGTCCAGCGATGACTCCAAAGCGGCAGACGAACCGCGGCCACCGCTGTGACCACTGCTGGCCGCTCCGGGTCCAGCCGCCATCTTTCCTTCACTGCCAGTGCAAGCAGTGACGCATGGAGGATTTAATCGCGCTGTACCAGCAGAGGGCGCCGCTGCACATTGACAGACTACCAGCAGAGGGCAACACTGTTAAGCAGCATGATCCTGCTTTTGATGACCTTATTCAGGGAGACGCATCTCTTCAGACTGGGTTGTAGGCTATTTAACCTAAGACCCAGTATTTATTTATTTATTTATTTTTTTTTTTTCATTTTTTTTTCATGTAATTTAATTGTTTAGAGCATAAGAAACAAATGTTTTTTTTGTTTTTTTTTTTGGAAAAATTATATTGATATGTTATGCTATGTCCTCGTAAGTGGACACCAGGACTAAAATGACACTTACCTTTATATTTATGCATTTGGCAGACGCTTTTATCCAAAGCGACTTACATTGCATTCAAGGTACACATTTTTACATTTTGTCAGTTCTTGCTTTCCCTGGGAATTGAACCCATGACCTTGGCGTTGCTAGCGCCATGCTCCTATTGTTTGAGCTACAGGAAAATGACATGACATGTATAGGCAAAATATTTTTAAAAATATTTTTAAAGATGATTCTCAACTATGTTATGAAAGATATAACGGACTGAATTGATTTACCATTTTACTTTATGCAGTATGTGGTAAAATGGCTATACATGGGTTTTCCCAGTCAATGCAATGTATTTATACACTGTCTCTAATTTGCATATTAATGTGTTCTTGGAGCAACATGTAATGAAAAAAAGTGTAATAATGGGAGTAATAGATGGCAACATTTTCATAATAATATCTAATATTTTATAGGAACATTGATATGTAATTTCTTTCCCTATGTGCACTCGCTGTGTCTCCTAAAATGCCTGATAAACAGTCCTGGTGTCCTCTATTGAGGACATGCATGAAATCAATGCCCTGTTTTGTAACAGAAAGTCATATTTTGATTAGTAACCCCATAACATTTTCCTGAAATGTTAATGTATAACAAACTATTTGAAATTAGTCAGATTTAAATGATAATTACCATATTTCCAAGAGAGTGCTAATTTTGATCATTCAGTCATTTTTAAAGACCAAGGAGAAGCCTCAAAATAAATGGTATCTCTGAAAAGCCTGAATGTGCTCTTTGCTGGACATCCAGACTTAAAACTGTGACATGTGATGTCAGAGAAATTCACTAAAATATAATGTCCTCGTACGTGGACAGTGGCACCCCAGGAGGATAATGTGTTTTTTGATTATAACATATCTTTCCAAGAAATTTCAGTAGACAAAAAACTCCAATATGACAACATGATCAAGCTGTGAAAAATTATAAGTGATCTGCTTTATACAGCTTTTTACAGTGGATGCCACTGAAAACAT
Source organism: Paracanthobrama guichenoti (assembly GCA_018749465.1). Lineage (NCBI taxonomy): Eukaryota > Metazoa > Chordata > Actinopteri > Cypriniformes > Gobionidae > Paracanthobrama > Paracanthobrama guichenoti. The sequence continues at coordinate 8,399,477 of CM031958.1, forward strand.
CCCATTTTGTAGTTTTGCAAACATTATGGGAATTATTCTTTTGAATGTTCTCTTAAAAAAAAAAAAAGAAAGTTAGACAAACCAAACGTTTCAGTAAAGTTCCATGAACGATGTATAACCGTTTTTGTGCCAATGAACATTCTAATAATGTTACATCATAACTTGGAGAGAACTGCCAGAATGTTAGCCTAAGTTCTGAGAGCATTCCCTATCTGGGCCCTAAGTTAGCCTGAATTAGGTTAAATATTTCAAGAGGGTTACCAGCTGTTGTTTAAGGTTTCAGTAGCCTATATCAGCCCTTATATTCTTATATTCCCTTTAAATTCTGCTTTCTTGGAAAGACAAAAATTATTTTTCAAAGTGGAAGTAAGCCCTTTTCTTTGTACAGGTATGTGCGCTACTTCCATCTCATTAGCCGCGATGTAGCCACGACGTGCTTATCGTCTGGTATGCAACTTAACAAAGTGCATTAAACAGTAAAACGGTTTGCGCTACAAACTAGTGTTTATGATTGCGATAAAAAATGTAAATAACATGATTACAAATTCCAGTTTTCAACATCAAGCAGCATAATGAACTGTTTCTGCACAGTTAAATAACTGGGGACATTCAAGTTTAAAATGGCCGTGCATGCTCTTATAAATAAGGTGGAAAAAAATTATAAATGGAATCTTTTCTGTGGGTCTAGACTTTGCACCTGCTTGTTTCTGGTTTGAAGCAGGTCTCCTCTGTTGGAGTAATTGGCTAGGTGGCACTGCCACAAAAATCTAGGGTCCTTGAACTGCGGCATTCTCTGGTATTGCAGAATCGTGTTATTGACAGTGTTCCCTAAAACGTCTCAGGTTACTCACGTAACCATGGTTCCCTGAGGTACGAGACATTGCGTCGAGATCTGACGCGTTGGGGAAACTCCCTTTCTCCAAAATGCTGAAGCCTGATTAAATCACGCTACTGCACCTGCAATAGCCAATGGCACTCAAGCATGGGAGGGCCTTGGTTTTTCGACTGAGAGATAGCATACATCTAACATTTTGAGCGTTTTAACACTGCAGCTTACACAATATCTAGTTTCCTCTGGACCCTTGTTCTTATACGCCAAGTGAGCCACTAGGTGAATGCTTTTTTCTTAAGCACATAAAGAGAAATGCAGCAAAAGAGCTCACTCGACCCTCACATGAAAAGCAGGTGAAGACGTTTACAAAAACATACTCGGCTATAAGTCAGAACTACTCGCTGAAGAGGGATGTGGTGACAAGTCTCTCAGCCATCCAATGGCAGCTCAGACAAAACATGTAGTACAAAAGAAGGGATTTCGAGGTTATAGAATCTAGCGAAAGTATTCTGCAAGGACCATCCCGCTGCTAAGCAAATGTACATACTCTTTGATCAAGCCCATGATGAAGCCAAACTCCTAGTTGAGTGGGCGCAAACACTTATAGGGCAGTCTGCCTCCTGAGAAGCATATAAGCAGTTGGCTTTCACTATCTAGTGCAAAAAGCCTTTGCATTCACACCCTTTCTTTTCGCCTCGTAGCAGACGAAGCTGCTCTGACAAGCAAAAGGAGCTAGTTCTATCCACATAACCAACAAGGCGTTCATACAATTCTCCCTCCAGGGCTGGGTCGGGAGAATCAAATACCTGAAGTGTTATAACCTGTGCCCTGAACGGAGTTGAGACAATTTTGGGTGTATAACTGCGACTAGAACCTCACCATACAGTAATTCGTCCTGAACTCCATACAAGCACCATTAACAGAGAAAGCTTGCCCAAAGGACAGAACTTTGAACTGATATGCGACTCCTTCAAGCACGAATCTCAGAAAGCAACTGTGTTGAGGATCTGAATGTGAAGTATGCGTCTTTCAAATCCAGTCCCTGTGTTGGATATGCTCAAGTATCATTTTACAGTGATCATTTTGAAAGACTGCTTTGCCTCACTCAATTTAGCGGTCTTAGATCCAAAATTGGATGCAGGCCGCCCTCCTTTTTGGGAATGAGGAAATAGTGGCTGTACAGACCCCACTCTCATTGCATCTGTGATATCACCTCTACTGCCTTTTTGGCTAGGGAGTTTTGAATTTCTGCTTGAAGCAAAGGAATGCTTTTCTCTCTTGTTTTTTTGCTTATGCCGTGCAATAGAAATTGAGGAGGAAAAGGAGTTCTGATATTGAGTTATGTTTGGTCTTACATTTATTACAACATTCACATGCGGCAACACAATGCACAAAAATTTCTCTTTGCAAACTTCCCCTAAAAAAAAGGCCCCAGCAGCATCTTGAAAAGGCTTATGGGGCGTCGAGCAGTGGTGACTTGTCAACATCAAGGTGAGCCAAAGATGAAGCTGTAGTACCACCAGACTGCCCCTGTCCATGGAGTTGGGCGACCTTCTTAGCAGCATGAAGGGCGAGGTCCACCAGCATACACAGCTTATGCAAGGACTCCAGGTTAGGGCCCTCCTAGTTCAGGGAATGAACTTGACGGTGAGGGTGCATGACGGCGAGGGTGTGCAGGGCCGATGCAGTATGTCCTGCCACCACGGCAGCTTTCTCCGTCATGTGGGCTGTAGTGCGACATGGCTTATAAGGGAGGGATGGATTGAATTTCCATCCATATGACAGACACAGGTGGGCTGCGATGGCCTTTTCGACAGGAGGCAACCAGGTATACCCGCATTCTTCCTCCCCATCAACCACAGAGGAGGTGAGTTGGGCTTGAGTTGAATGAGGGGAGCACCATGTCCGTCTAAGCTCCTTGTGTAGCTTGGGGAAAAATGGTGGCAGTCTCTGAGGGCCAGCCATTGGCTGACCATTCTAGGCCCATCTCAGCCACCGCTTCAGTGAGGATATTCATGAGTTCCTTGTCCAGGGGGAGAGCGTTCTCGTCCAAGGTGGCCTCTGACCAAGAACCGCATCGCATCTTCCTCCCTGGATCCGAAGGAGACCAGGTCCCATGCTTTAGGGGAAAGGTGACAGCTTTCCACCGAATATGAAATCAAGGCCTGTGGAGGATGAAAAACACACTGGTGCTGGGCGAGCGTCAGCTGATCGAGAGAGCTTCTCAATTGAGACTGGGTTGCCGAACACTGCAGCAAACCTTGCGTGGAGAGTCTTGATCGACAGATCTACACATATCATCATATCTGTATATGCAAATTTAGTGTATGCATTTATCTGGGTGGTCATGGCCCACAACATCTGCTCAAATTAAGCAGCTTAAAAGAAAATGTTTATGAATTAAATGTTTATTGTGGAATAATCCATCCGTCCATTATCCAAACCATTTTTTCCTTATTAGGGTCATAGGGCTGGGACAATAAATCGATGCATCGCAATCCGTGGACTCAAACCAGGGATCTAGGCAGTATTGGAGGAGAATGGAGGGAAATTAAGCAATTTTGACCTACTCATTTTTATTATTAGGACCCAAGCACTAAACGTGTACAGTTTTCCTATGAATTATTATTAATATAAAAAATAAAAAAAAAAGATTGACTGATTGTAATTTTTTTTTTTTTGGCTCGGCTCGCTCCAGGGTAAGTGTTAAATGGCCATGATAAGTGTGTAAAATGAGCCATCTGGAAATAAGCTGACCAATTGGTTTTGTGGAAAAGTTTATATCAATTATTTCTTAATTTCTTATCTATATGTATTAATTATAGCCTAATGCAACAACAATCTTCCCCTTCACATCAATTTAACACTCACACAATTTGTACTGCACGTAAATGCAGTTAAAAACATAGCATAACATACAGTCAATATGTTGTTTTTGGCAACAAAAGCTATCATGTCATTGAGAATCCCCTCACAAACAAAGAAACTGGTTGGATATTGAGAACAAGAAAGGATGGAAAACTATTGACCAATAATGGACCTGGTTTCCTTCAAAGAATTCAAATGCTTTAAATGTTGTTTGTGTTGCTTATTATATTGGGATTATATAACAGTATTTACAGTATATTTGAGTTTTTGCACTCAATTCATTCTTTTAGAGATTGACCTGACCAGTAGAGCGTATGCTGCGTTTCCTCTGACAGTCACATGAGGGCAGCAGATGTCTTGTGTTATCAGTGAAACTTACAAACGTTTCATTGGTCAAAGCTGCTTTGAAACGATCTGTATTGTAGGGCTATATAAATAAATGTGACTTGTTCCTGCACACATAATTCTATTATAACACTGACTGTTAACACCACGTTTTCACATGTTTAAACTAATCCAAGCCATGGCTCAGTTAGTATTCTGACCATACCATCATTGCATCTGTGATATCACCTCTACTGCCTTTTTGGCTAGGGAGTTTTGAATTTCTGCTTGAAGCAAAGGAATGCTTTTCTCTCTTTATTGTAGGGCTATATAAATAAATGTGACTTGTTCCTGCACACATAATTCTATTATAACACTGACTGTTAACACCACGTTTTCACATGTTTAAACTAATCCAAGCCATGGCTCAGTTAGTATTCTGACCATACCAAAATTTCAGTAGTGGTAAAGGTAGTTTTTCATTATAGGTTTTTCATGTAATTATTTATGTCCTGAATCAAAGAAATACATGAGAGCTGTCAGTGGTTTCCTCTTTTTGTTGTTAGTATGTGTTTGATTAATATTAATATCATCTTCACAGAGCATGTGCGCATGTGAACCTCCATCGCCAGGTAACGAGTGTCTCTGTGTGTAAGTAGGCTAAGTGTGTGTCTGTGACTCATATAAACTCTACATTATGTGGGCAAAATGCCCCCACAAAGACAGAAATATCCAAAAATCCTAGTCCTTGTGGGGATATTATCAGCCTCTGCGGTGCTCCTGCAAGCCTCTGATGATGTAATGCTAAGAGGAGCATTTAGGACAGAATTAAAGACACCACAATCATTGTGATTGTGACACCACAACCAAAACCGGAAAGGAAAACCAGGTATAATTAAAAGTGTAAAATAAAAACAGAGCATGAATAAAACAAGGTTATTCATTAAAAAATAAAAAAATAAAAATAAAAAAAACAGTACTAATTAACTCCCCTGTCCCTCTTTAAGCATTTGAGGCCTGAGTCTATCCATGCTCAAGCAGCGCTAACAATAACCCTGTTCATCATCACTCACTAATTGGACAGTAAAAACATGGGGCTGTAAACATAGTAAAATACGATGATGGATAGTCTCTCCCTCACAGAAGGAAGGAAGAAGAGTTGTGCCAGGTGTTTTTTTAGCTTTTCCACCAATCAGAATTGCAAAACAAAGAGAAGAAGGAAAATTTATCAAGAAAAACTTTGATGTGAGCTTTAGAAAGCTTTGCCTTTATCTAAAATGGGTAACACTGACTATACAATAAAGTTTCGTTAGTTAACGTGAACTAACAATGAATAATACTTACAGCATTTATTAATCTTAGTTAATGTTAATCTCAGCATTTACTAATACATTTTTAAGATCAAATATTGTATAGCATTAATTCACTGTGAACGAACATGACCATGAAGGTTAATAAACGCTGTAAAATACATTGCTCATTAATTAGTTAGTTATTGTTAGTTAATGCATGTTAACAAATGAGACCTTATTGTAAAGAGTAACCGTCACTTTTTTATAATACTATATACTATATTTTTTATAATACTATAGTTAGTAGAGAACAACGGCTCATTGTTCCAAGACAATTGATTCCAAGATGGCGCCGCCGCGTTCGGTCGCCGTTCAGGTCGCTCCATGAAGACTGTGCTTTTATTTATTATTTTACTCTCTTTTGCTCTCAATTTTTACAAATGTATCATCTGCATTGATCTGCTATGACAGCAAAACTCTTTTGGACATTGGTTACCTCTACACTGGACTGTTTCAGGACACTTTTGCCGATCCTCTGTGGCCATCTGAGATTCTTTGGAACGCCGAGTTGAACAATGGACAGAGTCGACGGCGAAGAATCAAGAAATACCGCGGGCAACGTGCTGGGATTCGCAACAGACTGAGAAAAAGGGCATTCAGCCCACCTCTCCCGAGCATTCTGCTCACAAATGTCCAATCCTTGGAGAATAAGATGGACGATCTTAGACCCAGGATAAGTTTTCAACGGGACATGAGAGACTGTAACATCTATTGTTTGTCTGAAACATGGCTCACCCCCGCGGTCCCGGACACAGCCGTGACGGCGTCTGAGAACTTCTCTGTTTTTCGGATGGACAGAACAGCCGAGGCCGGTAAATCCAAAGGTGGTGGAGTATGCTTCATGATCAACAAGAAATGGTGCGATCCCAGGAACATCACCATTCTCTCGCGGTCCTGCTCGCCTCATCTGGAACATTTAACAATCATCTGCCGCCCATTCTATCTGCCGAGGGAGTTTTCCTCGGTCATCGCCACCGCCGTTTACATTCCACCACAGGCAAACACAGGGCTGGCTTTATCTGGCCTTCATGATGTTACCAGCGGCTTCATAAACAAACACCCCGATGCAGCGTTCATCATCGCGTGCGATTTTAACAAAGCAAACCTAAAGAAAGTCTTGCCAAACTTTCACCAGCACGTCTCCTGTCCTACACGAGGAGCAAACACACTGGATCATTGCTACTCTCAGTTTAAGAACGCCTATAAAGCTCGGTCACTACCAGCTTTTGGCAAATCGGATCATGCCGCCATTTTCCTCACACCTGAATACAGACAAAGGCTCATTCAGGAACCCCCGGTGAGGCGGGAAGTTAAACGCTGGTCACCCCATACCGCGCTACAGGCAGCTCTTGATGACGTCGACTGGGACATGTTCCGGGCGAGTTCATCTGATGTCAGCGAGTTCACGGATGTGGCGCTTTGCTTCATCAACACGCTTACAGAGCAAGCCATGCAAACAATAACAATAACGTCCTTCTCAAATCATAAACCGTGGGTGGACAATTCAATCACCTGCAGTGAACACACGCACTGCCGCTCACAACGCCGGTCTCCTATCGGGGAATATGAATGACTACAGATCGTCCTGCTATGCTCTCCGACACGCAGTTAAAGCCGCAAAGCTCCGTTATAAGGATCGAGTGGAGTCTCATTTCCAACTCAACGACACCCGGCGCATGTGGCAGGGACTGAGGACCATCTGCTCTTTTGGATCTAAATCCTCTGCAGAGGTGAGAGCTGATCCGTTGCTTGTGAACGAGTTAAACTCTTTCTACGCTCGCTTTGATTGTAATCGCGGCAGCGCGACTCCGCCAAGTGGCGCGTCAGAAGGAATTACTCAGAGCAGCAACAACCACGTGATCTCTGTCTCGGAGGATGAAGTTCGGAGGGCACTCAAGCGTCTGGACGTCAGGAAAGCTGCTGGGCCAGATGGTATTTCAGGTCGTGTTCTGCGGTCCTGTGCTGATCAGCTTGCTGGGTTGTTTACATCTATCTTTAATGAGTCCCTCGCTACATCTGTGGTCCCCACCCCACCAAAAAATCCACCATCATCCCTGTCCCTAAGAACAGTAAACCCTCTTGCCTAAATGACTATCGTCCAGTGGCTCTCACGTCTATAGTCATGAAGGTCTTTGAGAGACTCATTAAAAACATCATTTGCTCCTTCATTCCTGACACTTTGGACCCTCTTCAGTTTGCCTATCGTCCCAATAGATCGACCGAAGATGCCATCTCTCATGTCCTCTACTCCTCCCTCACTCACATCAACAGCAAAAGTGGGAACTACGTAAGACTGCTATTTATTGACTATAGCTCAGCCTTTAACATCATTGTTCCCATTAAGCTAACCGCCAAACTCCTGGATCTCGTCCTGAATTCTTCTCTCTGCCACTGGATTGAGGACTTCCTCACTGGCAGGCCTCAGGTGGTGAGAATAGGCCAGTTCACCTCCACCTCCATCACCCTGAGTGTGGGAGCTCCACAGGGCTGTGTCCCGAGTCCCCTGCTCTACTCTCTCTACATGCATGACTGTTTGTCCACACACAGCTCCACCTCTATCATCAAATTTGCTGATGATACTGTTGTTCTGGGCCTCATTTCCAACAACAATGAGACGGCATACTTGGACGAGGTGGAGCATGTAACATCATGGTGCCAGGACAACTGTCTCTCTCTGAATGTTGGCAAGACCAAAGAACTGATTGTGGACTTCAGGAAGAGACAGCAACGGACATACTCCCCTCTCATGATCAGCGGGTCACCAGTGGAGAGAGTGAGCAGCTTCAAGTACCTGGGTGTAAACATCTCCGAGGACCTGACCTGGACTGCTCACATTCAGACACAGGTGAAAAAAGCCAGGCAAAGACTGTACCACCTGCGCCAGCTGAGGAAATTCAGGATTTCACCAGCTATCTTGAAAACATTCTATTTAGGGGCGATAGAAAGTGTATTAACTCAATGCATCACAGCGTGGTATGGGAACAGCACCAGTCATGACTGCAAAGCCCTGCAAAGAGTAGTGCGCTTATCCGAGCGCATCTCAGGGTCAGCTCTCCCGTCTCTGCAGGACGTCTACACCAAACGCTGCAAAGGTAGAGCTACTAAGATCATCAAGGACTCTAATCACCCTGCAAACCCTCATTTCACGCTGCTGCCATCTGGTAAGCGCTTCCGAAGCCTGATGGCCAAAACTGAGAGACTCAGGAGGAGCTTCTTCCCCCAGGCCATCAGACATTTCTGTTTTTTATAAGTCTACAGTTTACTCACTGCACAGTTTATTTCACTTATTTTATTCCACTTCTTTATTTTTATTTGATTTATTTATAATTCTACAGATATATATATATATATATATATATATATATATATATATATATATATATATATATATATATATATATATATATATATATAGAGTACTTTTTATCCTATTTCTATTATAATTTCCTCGTGTTTTTAACTGTGAATTTGCACTTGGAGCGGACCTGTTTACATTTCACTGCCGGTTGTATATTCTGTATATAACTGTGTATGTGACAAATAAAACTCTTGAATCTTGAATCTTGAATCTTAATACAGTGAGTACTGAGTAGTAGCACATTCAGGGAATTTATTATGGATGTGTTAATTTCTTAATAAGCTCTGGTTCTCGGTTCCCAACCAGAAAGTAAATGCTGAGGGAGTTTTCATTAGAGTTAACTTTAATGTCCTATCAGTTTTGGTTGCATGTCAGTATGTGTCTGAATGGCAGTGGACAGTGGGAAGCAGAGAGGCTGGGTGAACTAACCCTGACCCTACCACTAACTAATCCTAAAATCACAGGGAAATGACAGGTTGATAAGAACATTATTCAGGCATCGACCGTAACCTTAACTTTAGGTTACAAATTAAATGTTGTTCTACCAACAAAGGATACTGATCCAATTTCTGATCCGAATATTTCCGCTGCATGGCAAAATCAAATATCAGAACTGTTGAATCAGAACTGAATGTTCTTCCAAATCCATATGTGGTTGTTTAGTTCCATACTAATGTAATGCACAGTGGAAACACATCCACAGGATTGAACTAATATGGCATCGTCCATGTCTGATGAAGGATTCAAAAAGGTTGGTGAGATCATCTTCACCAGGACCAAGAACACATGCAGAACCACATGAGCACATCACACTGCCACAGCTGACCAGCCGTAAATCAGCTCTCTGTTTCTCATTCACTTCCTCCTATGTCACTCTCTCTGTACTGCTGTGTTGTTTGTGAGATTGTCATGTAAGAGTGTTCATTTCTAGTTTTGGATCTGATTCTCATGGATGAACTGTTCTCTGAGCTCTACTTTCTCTCTAAGTAAGCATATATATGGTATGCATTTTAGGTCGAACAGTGCGATTTTGAAATTCCTACGTCTGCCTACCAGTGCAGCCTTGAGCTCATTTGTCTTCCTTTTAAGATCATCACTATTTTATACGTTATCCAGTGGAATATAATTAAAAGATTATATATTAATAAAAAATAAAATAAATATGTAGACACATTATTGGCAATATTGAACGTTTTTGATCTATTCTGCCAACAAAAATAGCTCTAAATAGTCACAGCAGAACCTTTGTGTATTTTTAACAAATTGGGTGAGTCAATGATACAATGACTGATACATAAAGACCATAAAGTTACTTTATTCATTCCTGAATATATCAGCCATTTGAATGAATGATTCAATGACTCAATGACAGTTGGTGCGTCCCAGTTCGCATACTATTCCTCCTAAATAGCATTTAAAACCGGAATTCTGTTCAATCTGAAGTGCAGATCCGTGCACACTCTAACGGCTAATATTGCTCACAATCCATTGTGGGTTGGACGAGGATTTGATTAAAACTACAAACACACACACACACACACACACACACACACACACACACACACACACACACACACACACACACACAAAAACGTGTTATAAAACTGCAAACCTTGTGGACATGCGAGGTTAAGTAGGTTTAGATAAAGGGGTTTGAGTGATTAATAATCTGTATATAATCTGATGAAAATATATTTATTAATGTTATCCACCTTATATTTAATCTGCAACAGCATTGTGAACTTTTGTAAAGATACGTTTGGTCATTAACTTTTAAATGCATCATTATGCAAACACATGAGGAGAGTTCTCCACATGAAAGACCTGCAGATCAACTTTTTACTACATTTCTCTCTGAAATGGTATAGGAAATTTATTTAAATTGAATATGGAGGATTTTAACTGTGACAGATGATTGGCAGGGCAGTGTAAGATACACATAACTAAGCAACAGAGCGAAGACACAGTTAAGACAAAGTAGTCCTAAAGCTCGCCTACTCTTCTGCTACACACTCAAAAAATGTGCATTTTTTCCTCATAAAAATAGTACCTTTACGGCATAGTGAAAGTAGGCGAATTTGGACTCCAAATCCAAGTGAAAGAATCCAAATGACTTGCCCCCAACTACTGGCGGTTTTACTTTCATATTTAAAGAAAAATATTTTTTTTTACAAAAATTTCATATTTCTATATTCAATATATTTAAAATTTAAAACATTAATCTCATAACATAATTTAATCTCATAACATAATTGTAACTGCAGTGTAATTACATTCATACTGTACCACCTGCATTAAACTTTCTAAATGTCCGATGGATTACGTCTTATTCTAATTGCATTTATTAAATAAATGTAAGAATTTACATGCTCATACATTTAAACATGTTAGAAAAGTAAAAAAACGAATTAAAAAAGCCTGTGGAAATCAATGTAAAGGGGGAAATATCGCCCTGTCATTGCATAAAGGTTTGGTATTATTTTTCAGTTTTTATCCTGCCTTCACTTAATCCTGAAAAGTGTCTTCATTTCTGGTGTTAGAAGCCCTGTTTCCATCGAAATTACCTGGAACAATTTGTCCCAGGAACTTTTTCCCAGGAACTTTATCCCCCCAGACCTGCTGCTGTCTGCGTTTCCATCGCGGTCTAAAGTACCGTGAAAATTAGTCCGGTGACGTAGGAGCAAGAGCGTTTTGAGGGGGAAACTTTTACCCGAAACTTCATCTAGACCCTGGTTCCTGCGGTCGAAACACAACGAGTACCACCCCATTTTAGAGCATTGCAATATCCAATATTGTGTTGGTCCCCCTTTTGCTGCCAAAACAGCCCTGACTCGTCGAGGCATGGACTCCACCAGATCCCTGAAGGTGAGCTATAGTATCTGGCACCAATATGTTAGCAGAAGATCCTTTAAGTCCTGTAAGTTTTGAGGTGGGGCCTCCATGGATTGGACTAGTTTGTTAACCACATCCCACAGATGCTTGATTGGATTGAGATCTGGGGAATTTGGAAGCCAAGTCAACACCTCAAACTCGTTGTACTCAGACCATTACTGAACCATTTTTTATTTGTGGCAGTGTGTATTATGCAGCCCCATACTCAACAAACTGCGATGCACTGTGTATTCTGACACCTTTCTATCAGAACCAGCATTAACTTCTTGAGCAATTTGAGCTACAGTAGCTCGTCTGTTTGATCGGACCACACGGGCCAGCCTTTGCTCCCCACGTGCATCAATGAGCCTTGGCCGCCCATGACCCTGTCGCCAGTTCACCACTGTTCCTTCCTTGGAGCACTTTTGATAGATACTGACCACTGCAGACCAGAAACACCCCACAAGAGCTGCAGTTTTGGAGATGCTCTGACCCAGTCGTCTAGCCATCAGAATTTGGCCCATGTCAAACTCACTGAAATCCTTACGCTTGCCCATTTTTGCTGCTTCTAACACATCAACTTTGAGGACAAAATGTTCACTTGCAGCCTAATATATCCCACCCACTAACAGGTGCCGTGATGAAGAGATAATCAGTGTTATTCACTTCACCTGTCATAATGTTATGCCTGATCGGTGTATATTTAAAAAAATAATTTGGGCTCTAAAATAGCTGGAAAATCAAAGCTATGATCAAGTTATGATCTAAAGTTGATATCACACAAATTGTGGTTCCTTTGAGATTTTGTTTACAGCTATAGTCAAGTTAAGTCACATTTCTATAATGCTTTATACAATACAGGTTGCGTCAAAGCAACTTTACAGTGATGAACAGAAAACGAATGATACATTGATGCAAATCGAATTCAATTCTGCTGTAAAGCAGTTATAAAAAGACAATAGTAAACATTCCTCATTCAGTTAAAATCAATTGAAAGTCAGGGCTGTTGTGGTTGTCTCTGGGTGCACGTCCACCATCTGGTCTGGATACAGACCGGATCCGGCTGTCTGCGGTAACCTCAGGATAACAATGATACAGACTATGACTACTCTTACAATGTAATAAGTACATTGAATGTTATGGAAAGTGTTCCTGGTTCCTAACAATTCTTTAAGGGATTTGAAATTATTGAAATGTGAAAGTATGTTATGTGTATACCAGATTAAAGAGATGGGTCTTTAATCTAGATTTAAACTGACAGAGTGTGTCTGCCTCCCGTACAATGCTAGGAAGACTGTTCCAGAGTTTGGGCACTAAATTGGAAAAGAATCTACTGCCTATAGAGTCAATTTTGATATTGTAAGTGTTATCAACTGGCCAGAATTTTGAGATCGCTGTGGACGTGAAGGAGTATAATGTGTCAGGAGCTCGCTCAAGTATTGAGGAGTCCATTCAGGACTTTTCAAGTAATCAGCAAGATTTTAAAAATGCATGCATGTAAAATGTATGATATTTAATAGGGAGCCAATGCAGTGTTGACAGAACCAGGCTAATATGGTCATACTTCCTGCATGGTTCTAGTAAGAACTTTAGTTGCTGCATTTTGGACCAGCTAGAATTTGTTTATTAAGCATGCAGGGCAACCACCCAGTAAAGCATTACAATACAATCTAGCCATGAGGTAATAAATTCATCAATTAACTTTTCTGCATTTTACATTGAGAGCATTTGTCATAATTTAGATATATTTGTAATATGGAAAAATGTGATTTTACAAATGTTAGAAATGTAGATTTCAAATGAAAGATTGGTATCAAAAATCACACCCTCCTAACTGACGACAGAGACTTGAAAGAGCAGCCATCAAGTGTTACACAGTATTCTGGGTATTACACGCAGAGGTTTTTGGTCCAATAATTAAAACCTTGTTTATCAGAATTTAGTTGTAGGAAATTACTAATCATAATTTTGTTTTATATCAACAATGCATTCTGTTAGTTTTGTAAATTGGTATGTTTCATCAGGCCGCAAAGGAATATAGATCTGAGCATCAGCTGAGCAACAGAGCTGAGCATCAGCATAACAGTGAAAACTAATACCATGTCTCCTAATGATATCTCCAAAGGGTAGCATGTACAGGGGAAACACAATGGTCTTAGCACTGAGTCTTGCGGTACTCCATAATGAACTTGTGATCAATATGATACCTCTTTAAATACTGACACAAATTAATGACGGTCAGATAAGTACTGTACCAAAAATAGTCACCAAAATTGAAATTTGTTTTGATGTGTTATTTTCTTCTTTGTGATAATAAAAAAAAAAAGAACAACATTTTAAATTCACTGAAAGAAACTGAGCATGATTACGCATACAAAACCTGCCACCACAGGGTTTTGCCATGCTGTTGCTAAAGTGTGTACAGCATGTATTTTAATGTTTTTTTGTTTTGTTTTTTTCTGTCAAGAATTAAGAATAAGAATGGTGTATTAGTGGTGAGCGGTGACTTTTTTAACTGGGTATGCTGGGTGTACGTTATGTCAAAAATGTGCCTGGTGCAGATACGTTGGATGGGTTTTGCATTTGCTTTATACAGAATGTAAGCTGCTTAGTTGCTTACTTTGATGACACATGGCAACACAGCTAAAGTTTCCCTAAAATGTTTGACCTTTTATTGAAAGTAACCTACATTTACCTGTTGATGCCTTCACAAGCACTCATAAAAGCTGTTGAGTTTTGATTGAGTTGAGTCAGACGCGAAAGGGACAAAATATACTGTATTTTTGTAATTCCGCTAAGTGGCACTAATGTCACAGAAACTACATGCATCACCTTTAAACTGTACAGCGCATCACCTGAGGACACACAACTAAATCAGAGGTGGCCAGTAAGAAATGTATGCCAGAAGTTTTTTTTTTAATTAAATTTTTTTTTTTAAATATAAGTATAACATTAAAATAATCAATATTAGCATTCTATTATAAATAAAATATAAGTAAAATGTAATTAGAATAAATGTAAGTATAATAAAAATTTAAGTATTCTTTAAAAATGTATGCAAATTGATGACTTTGCATAGACAATCGATTTACAGCCTCAGATAGTTACAGTAGGTCTGCTTACAGTATTACTGTCTTTAACAGTTTATACATTTTCAGTAAAAATACATTTCCTTTTTTTAGAAAACTAAATACTATGAAAATAGTTTCAGTTATGACTTTTTTTTTCACTTGACTCATTTAGTTTTGTATTAAATACAACATTTCGTTGATCGAGATCTGACAGTAACAGCACATTCATCTTGGGCGAGCATTTAGCAGACAGCCTTCCCTACACATTAAAGCCCCCATGTGCCAGCAAACCAATGAGAAAGCGGGACAGTGATGACGATACATAACAACAGAGTGTAGGTGCCAAAGCTGCTGTGGACCCGCTTATTCTCAATAAGTGGCAAGAAAACTGTGGCAAGTGATTTGAAGAAAATAACCCCTGTTTGGCAAATAAATAAATGATGGAGACTCACATCCATATTACTACCATTTCATCATGGAAGCTTTATGGTACACCTCAAATAAGGGAATTTATAGTAATTTATAGTGTTAATGGTAATTAGCGAGTCCACGAATGGCTTGGGTATGCAGAGCATTCACAGCTTACATGGACCGCACGTCTGCATGTGATATATAATTTTTTTTTACTCACTTATTTTAAAGCTTGGTATACAGTGCATCGAAAAGTATTCACAGCCCTTCATTCTTTCCACATTTTATGTTACAGCCTTATTTCAAAATTGATTAAATTCATTATTTTCCTCAGAATTCAACAAACAATACCCCATAATGACAGCGGAAAATACGTTAATTTTACTTTTTTTTTATTTTTTTTATTTTTTATAAAAAAACAAAAAAACAAATCACATGTACATAAGTATTCACAGCCTTTGCCATGACACACATAATTGAGCTCAGGTGCTCCTGTTTCCACTGATCATCCTTGAGATGTTTCTACAACTTGATTGGTGTCCACCTGTGGTAAATTCAGTTGATCGGAATGGTGAAGCATGGTGGTGGCAGCATCATGCTGTGGGGATGTTTTTCAATGGCAGGAACTGGGAGACTAGTCAGGATTGAGAGAAAGAT
The DNA here is from genome assembly GCA_018749465.1 of Paracanthobrama guichenoti. Lineage (NCBI taxonomy): Eukaryota > Metazoa > Chordata > Actinopteri > Cypriniformes > Gobionidae > Paracanthobrama > Paracanthobrama guichenoti. The sequence goes on from CM031958.1 coordinate 8,415,221, forward strand.
GAATGCTGCAATGTACAGAGACATCCTTGATGAAAACCTGCTCCAGAGCGCTCTGGACCTCAGACTGGGGCGAAGGTTCATCTTCCAATAGGACAACGACCCTAAGCACACAGCCAAGATAACAAAGGAGTGGCTACAGGACAACTCTGAGAATGTCCTTGAGTGGTCCAGCCAGAGTTCAGACTTGAACCCGATTGAACATCTCTGGAGAGATCTGAAAATGGCTGTGCATCAACGCTCCCCATCCAACCTGATGGAGCTTGAGAGGTCCTGCAAAGAAGAATGGGAGAAACTGCCCAAAAATAGGTGTGCCAAGCTTGAGACATTATACTCAAAAAGACTTGAGGCTGTAATTGGTGCCAAAGGTGCTTCAACAAAGTATTGAGCAAAGGCTGGGAATACTTATGTACTTGTGATTTTTTTGTTTTTGTTTTTTTAATACATTTGCAAAGATTTCAAACAAACTTCTTTCACATTGTCACTATTTGTAGAATTTTGAGAAAAATAATGAATTTAATCCATTTTATAATAAGGCTGTAACATAAAAAAATGTGGAAAAAGTGAAGCGCTGTGAATACTTTCCAGATGCACTGTAACTAGAAAGATGTATATTCTTCATAAAAATGGCCATGGCCATTTGAAAAGTTACAGCACACCTCATGTCTGTAGCACAAAGTGTGTGGTTTTATAGGTTCGATAGGTAGTGTTAATGGTTTGTGCCGATCGCTAACCCTGCTCTTGAGCGATAGCAGCCTCTTGCCTCAGCAGCTCCATATTCTGAACATTCATCTAAACTTTCAAAAGACTAAAACATGGTTTAAGTCTTACCGAATGTCTTGAGACATTAATAACATGAAGTGATGTATGTGTTTTCTGCTAAAGTCTTCACAGAGCTGTGCGTTAAAAGTCGGTGAAAAGCTCACAAGTCATATTAGTTCCTGAATGTGCTCCAGTGGCCTCGTCTGACTCCATCTGGAAACAATAGCGCATATGAAGAACAAGAAAAAGCTCTGACTCAGCGCTAGTGAAGCCGGATCACGAGCAATCTACATATCTGCTTCCTACGGCCAAGAGAGAAAGACAACACAGCCTCTAATGTGATGGCAATATGACACGTGTCACGTTTAATAAGAACTGCCATTTATAACAAATCCTCTGTCCACTCTTCAGAATAACATTCATTGTGGATGAGCGATTACATTCATCTACTGCTGTACAACAAATGCAAATACTGTAAATGATGGAAGTAATTTGAGCGATGCAAAAACCCATATGTGAGATGCCGGAGCCTTTCATGTGCATTTCTCTTCATAAGACCAAAGACAGATTTAGAGTTCTTGGCAGTCGTGTGATTGCTAAAAACATCCCACGAAGAGAGCTGACTTTGTTAAATGTGATACTTCTTACAGTTCATTAAACTCATGCCCATTAGTTTCATTTGCATTTTGTTTTCCTTGAAAATAATAAAACCCAAATATGGAACAGTACTGTGAAAGCATGATAAAACATACAAAAATACCAATTGTGCAACTAAACCCAAAGTTAAACAGGAAAATAAAAGCCGTATAACATTACAGCAGAATATCATTCTGGTATATTGCAGCATTGTTAATAAATAAGAAAATTAATATCAATCATACAAAAGCGCTAATTCATTGTCATGTTAATTTAAAACCTCTGTTATGTATCAGCTGCTCAGCTGCCATTAATATCAACATATAGCACCAAAAATGAATGTAGCTCTACTACATGACACCATATTCTCCCTGCTGCCACCATGAGATGCATTAAGCCCGTTTATGTGTTTCACATGAGATTATGAAACATGTTCATGAAAAAACATAACACGTCAATGTGTTTTGCCACTTGGAATCAGTCTAGTCTATATCCAGACGCAAAGCTTTCTGATATTTTTTGTTCCTGACCATTTGAAGCTCTGTGAAACAAAATGAAAGGAGTCCACACACCCTCACTGACACGGTATCACCTCCAGAGGGCTTTGTCAATGATGTCATTTTCTGCAGATACACTTGCAGTCTCGCCGGCATCAGCAGGCCGTGTCATTCTCCACTGAAGTCCCAGACAAACAAGCCACTTTGAGTCCTTAATAATGTCTTTGTTCTGTACATGTTCAACACAGAGCGGGCATCACTCTGCTCCTGCGAGGGCTCAGAAGGTCATGGTCAAACATCTAGAGCAGAAGTTCTCACGGGTTTGTGTGTGAACAGGACTTGCAGCATTGCTTCCCGTAGAACTTGTGGTTGCAAACGCCATGCTGCGGCACCAGATAACACCAGTTGAAATGATCTTTACAGATCACATCTGCACAGGGAAACACTGATGTTACAATGTAACGATACATGTCTTATGGACCCTAATAATAAATAAAGTATTTTAAAATCTAACAAAAAATAAACAGAATAGCCCTTTCAGCATGGTTTGTGTGCATTTTGACTATTTTATTTGCTATTTGAAAAGGAATAACGAGAAAGGAAAAGACATTCCGACCAATCTGATGAAAGGGTGATGACATGTGTGAATGAAATATTACATAAACCAAATTGTAAACCATGGGAAAAAGGTCGAAATCATGTTTTCCGTTTGTTAAAGTGTTAGGTCACCCAAAAATCAGAGAGATTTTCCCCCATTGACAGTCCACACAACTACCGCTTCAAAAAGTTAAAACATAGATCGAACCTCATTGGTTCTTGCTGAAGCTCAAACGTGCTGCGTAACACGAGAATAAACCTCATTGGTTCTTGCTGAAGCTCAAACGTGCTGCGTAACACGAGAATGAACCTCATTGGTTCTTGCTGAAGCTCAAACGTGCTGCGTAACACGCGAGAATGAACCTCATTGGTTCTTGCTGAAGCTCAAACGTGCTGCGTGAACACGAGAATGAACCTCATTGGTTCTTGCTGAAGCTCAAACGTGCTGCGAACACGAGAATAAACCTCATTGGTTCTTGCTGAAGCTCAAACGTGCTGGCGTAACACGAGAATGAACCTCATTGGTTCTTGCTGAAGCTCAAACGTGCTGCGTAACACGAGAATGAACCTCATTGGTTCTTGCTGAAGCTCAAACGTGCTGCGTAACACGAGAATGAACCTCATTGGTTCTTGCTGAAGCTCAAACGTGCTGCGTAACACGAGAATGAACCTCATTGGTTCTTGCTGAAGCTCAAACGCGTGCTGCGTAACACGAGAATGAACCTCATTGGTTCTTGCTGAAGCTCAAACGTGCTGCGAACACGAGAATGAACCTCATTGGTTCTTGCTGAAGCTCAAACGTGCTGCGCGAACACGAGAATGAACTTCATTGGTTCTTGCTGAAGCTCAAACGTGCTGCGTAACACGAGAATGAACCTCATTGGTTCTTGCTGAAGCTCAAACGTGCTGCGTAACACGAGAATGAACCTCATTGGTTCTTGCTGAAGCTCAAACGTGCTGTGTAACACGAGAATGATCCTCATTGGTTCTTGATGAAGCTCAAACGTGCTGTGTAACACGAGAATGAACCTCATTGGTTCTTGCTGAAGCTCAAACGTGCTGTGTAACACGAGAATGATCCTCATTGGTTCTTGATGAAGCTCAAACGTGCTGTGTAACACGAGAATGAACCTCATTGGTTCTTGCTGAAGCTCAAACGTGCTGTGTAACACGAGAATGATCCTCATTGGTTCTTGATGAAGCTCAAACGCGTGCTGTGTAACACGAGAATGAACCTCATTGGTTCTTGCTGAAGCTCAAACGTGCTGTGTAACACGAGAATGATCCTCATTGGTTCTTGATGAAGCTCAAACGTGCTGTGTAACACGAGAATGAACCTCATTGGTTCTTGCTGAAGCTCAAACGTGCTGTGTAACACGAGAATGATCCTCATTGGTTCTTGCTGCGTAACACGAGAATGATCCTCATTGGTTCTTGCTGAAGCTCAAACGTTCTGCGTAACACGAGAATGAACCTCATTGGTTCTTGCTGAAGCTCAAACGTGCTGCGCGAACACGAGAATGATCCTCATTGGTTCTTGCTGAAGCTCAAACGTGCTGCGTAACACGAGAATGATCCTCATTGGTTCTTGCTGAAGCTCAAACGTGCTGCGTAACACGAGAATGATCCTCATTGGTTCTTGCTGAAGCTCAAACGTGCTGCGTAACACGAGAATGATCCTCATTGGTTCTTGCTGAAGCTCAAACTTGCTGGCCAAAAGTACACCCAAAAATTAAAATTAGCCCATGATTTACTCACCCTCAAGTCAGCCTAGGTGTATATGACATTTACCTTTCAGACGAATACAATTGGAGTTATATTAAAAAAAAAATCCTGGCTCTTCCAAGCTTTATAATGGCAGTGAATGGCTGTTTCTGTTTGGAAGTCCATAAAAGTGCATCTATCCATCATATAACTGCTCCACCTCATTGGTTCTTAAGGAAGCTCAAACAGACAAGAATGAACCTCGCTGATTATGGCGGACTCTGAAATGTACTGCGTGACACACAAGAATGAATCTAATTGGTTTTCAAACATGCTTGAGCTTCTGTTTACAACAACAGATGTGTGAATTGATGTTTGAATATATGTGAATAAAAGCCTAAATTCAATCTGTTTATAAAGAGATTGTGTCTCTTCAGAAAAGTTTGACTAAACCGCTTTAAGATTCGTTTCACGATCACTTTTTTAAAGCGCCAAAGTGGTAGCTGTGTAGACTGTCAATGGAAGGACAGAAAGCTCTCAGATTTCAATAAAAATATCTTAATCTGTGTTTTGAAGATGAAAAGTGCCAAGCGTCCTTTGGAAGGACATGAGAGTGAGTCAATGATGGCAGAAATGTCATTTTTGGGTGAACTAAACCTTTATACAAAGCGTGAAAAAAAAGTTGTCTTTTTCTTTCTTGTTATTTCTTTCCAAATAGATGTACACAAACCCAGCATAAAGGGTCTTGAACACTATTATATTCCTTAATTAATATAATGAATTTTTAATAAGACAACAAATATGTGCAAAAGAGTAATTTTATTTATATATTATTATACTATTTATTATTGTAAATCAGCTTTTATTTGTATATTTTTAGTAATTTAAAATAAGGAGGTTTCAAAAGTATTTCATAAAAGGGTGCCAATAATTATGGCCAAAGCATTTATTTCATAATGTGATTTACCCCACTATCAACTATCAATTATATATATATATATATATATATATATATATATATATATATATATATATATATATATATACACAAACAATCAGCAAATTAAATGTTTTAATCATATTAACTACAAAAATATCATGATATTAATAACAATTATTATTATAATTTACTGACATACATAATAATACAAATATTTAATTTTTTCCTCAAAATAATTTTTATTACATAGGCCTAATTCTGTTCACTGAAGCGCATTAGTACGTGGTGAAATAATATATAATATCACAGCTCACGACAGACCTTTCTTCTCAGGCTGGGGGCAGAATGCAGTGTTACAGGCCTGGGACATCACTGGCTTCATCTGCAGGACACACCCAGAGGAGGGACGCCCATGAACGAGACACTGCACGGAGCGCACCTGAACCCCTCCGCCACACGACACCGTACACTGGAGACAAACACAAAACATGGCATGCCAAGATCAAAATCAAGTATCCCGCACTTCCTGCTGAGCTCATGAGGGAAGCATGGTGTAGGATGAGGGAACACCTGCCTGAGACCACGGTGAGGAGTACCAGTCTGGTCTGCTGTGAGGAGAGAGGACAGGACAGTCTGACAGGACGCAGGTTCTCTGGAGCTCCATGGAGGGTTTGGGCACATGCTGACACTTTTTGGTTGACAGTTCTCTATATTTTCCCGCCACATCCTTCTCTGCGCACTTCACAACACGCAGTTGAAGCCCCTTTCCACATGACACTGAACACTGCAGAGAGAAAGAGAATATCACAGCCATCATTCAACCCAAACACACTGTGCATTATAAAAGAGACTAAAGCAGCAACCTGTCCTTTTCATTGTGAAAAAGAAGTGTGCTTAATTGTGACTTAATGTCTACTTTTAGTGTACTTCATATAAAATATATAAATATATATATATATATATATATATATATATATATAAAAACTGTACTTGCAGATAATATAATATTTACTTTTACATATACACTTTTAAAAGTTATTATGCTTTATTTTAAGGTGCCTTAGTTACAGTGTAATTATACATTGTACATTACAGAGTAATATCAATTAACAACATGCACACTGTAAAATCTCAATTTAATATTTTGTTTCTTTTTTCAAGTATTCTGCAAAGGGTTTTACCGGTTGCCAGGTGGAGACGAACCACTGTGCCTTGCGCTGTTTGTGGCAGCGTTTGATCATGCAGGTCTCTTGGCTGCTGGGTTTGGGCAGAGCTGCACAGGAAGCATCCGGCAGCACTCGGATGTAAGAACTGGAGTCACTGCTCACACATGCCACCGCTCTCTTCATCACTCCCTTCCCACATTTACGAGAACACTGGGAAAAAGAGCCACTCATATTGTAAGACAATGTTCCTCAGTGAAATTTTAACTCTGTAGAATTAAAGGTGCACATTGTCATTGTTTACGTACTGCTGGCTGGTGGATGCAGCATTGCACAGTAAAAGTATTCAGTTATGGATACAACTATCAAAATGCACTATTCACTGTGAGCCATGTTGACCCTTATGAGGTAACCCGCTTTTCTTTTTTTTCTTTTTTTCTTTTTTTTTTTATTATTTGAAATTTGAATATTATAAACAGTATTTTAAATGATTTTCATTTTCTTACATTTTAAATGAATAATAATAAAAAATACATATATTTAACTGTCTCTGTGTGTGTGTGTTTGAGCGGTTCTGTTTGAAGCTCAAATAGTAGAGCATGGTGCTAGCAACGCCAAGATCAAAAATTCAGATGCGTGAACTTAAGAAAAAAGTGCACTTCAATGCAGCTTACATTTTTTTCTAATAAAAGCATCTGCAAAATGCGTAAATGTAAATACCCTCAGAGTGTCAGGGGTTATAGTAAAATCCAAAGATAATGCGTGACACAGAATGAACGATAATATGTAACCATAGTCCAATCTAGGAGGGAGGGAGAGGGCTTTGTAGGAGGATGAAGACCAGGGAGGAGACAATGGTGGGAGGAGCCAAGACAGAGACAGGAGGAACTAAAGCAGCAGGAGGATGACCCAGAGCCATGACAGGATGAAGTTCCATGTAGGAGCCGATGGAGGGAGGAGCCATGGTGGAGCTTTGGTGGAGAGGGCGGGTGGAACCAGGGAGACGACTGACTGAAGTGGAGACTGTGGAGTTGGAGACCCAGGTGGAGCCGAAGTCTCAGGATGACACAGGGCCACGGTGGAGCTGCAGGCGGGCGTGACCGAGCAGGAGCTAAGGGCTTGGCAGACCAGGGGGGAAACAGTGGGAGTGTTGACAATGGTGGAACTCGAGGGAAGGAGGAGCCCGGTGAAGCCAGAGGGGTGGAGGGTCAAGCTGCTGACTCTGAAGTCTGAGGCAGAGCCAGATTGACAATGAACCATGGTGGTGCAAGAGATGACGGTCCACGGTGGATCTGAGGGAGCGCCGAACCAAGGCGCAGCCATTGGTCCAAGGTGGAGTCTGGGGCCAGGAGGCTAGAGGTGGAGCTGAGGGATCCACAGGTCAAAATGAAGCTGATGACTGGGAAGACCCAGGTTGATCCGCGTAGCCGAGTGGAACTACTGGAGGAGACCTGGGGCTGAAGGGAGACAGCAGAGATGGGGCTGAGGAACAGTGGAAAAGGGAGAGGGCAGGCCATCTACGACAAAGGAGACCCAGAACTGGACGATGAAGACCAGGTGTTGGATGACGATGACGACTTGGAGTTGGGCCCAACCAGCGATGACTCTGAGCTGGGCTTATCCAGTGATGATTTGGAGCTGGGCTTATCTAGCGATGACTGAGACGACTTGGAACTGGAATGGACCAGTGATGACTGAAGACCAGCAATTACCTCATCCAGCTAATAAAATAACAGTTTCGTTGAGACCCAGCCTAAGGAGTGTGGGCAGGGCTCCAATTTATTCCCTCAAACTTCACTAAAATGCCCTCCGGGATGGATGCTGTTGCCGGCTCGTACACCTGTATAAACTCTGCATTGGGCTTGGGCTCTGGGACGAAAAAAGCCCAGGCAATCACTGTGGCTCGATCTTCATAGTGGGCTCGGCTCCAATTCAGCGGTGGGCTCTGGCTCTCACTCCTTTGCTGGCATGGGTAAGCGATCCCCCTGTTCCAGCAGGAGGAGTTGGAAAGCGGTGTGTTAATATTTACAGATAAATCTTTTTGTGTTCTGTCAGGGGTTGCGTGTATAGTAAAATCCAGAGATGATGCGTGGTGCAGAATGAATGATAACACAACACTTTAATAAACACACTGGAAGATGATGATCAACAGAACAGGCAACAGGTGAGAACTAATTTGAAACCATGACAACTAATAAATGACTAGAACTTCTTTTAACCATGAAATTAGGGCGTCAAATTAACCCTCTAACATCACAATTGCAATAGAAATTCCACACACACATTCCACAACAATCTTAGAGCATTACAACTTTGCAGGCATGTTCATGACCCTAAATGAGAAAAAAATCCTAGGTTAACCAGTATTTCTAACAACTCAAAAACGTGACCCCGAAAATAATAGAAGGCTTTACTTGCTGCTATTTGAAGAAAATTCTTTATAATTTAAAAATATATTTTTGTGTGCGTTGTAATTTTTATGCTTAGAGTATCAAGCCATTAGTTTAGCCACATTTTAGCTGCATTTGTCACTTTAAATAGGAAGTTGCCTATGTAGACATATGATGCATTGTTGATCGTCACAGAGCTGTATGATTGACCACAAACCTGAGACCAGGGTCCAGTGCTCCAGACCGGTGGGCAGGTGTGTGTGTTGCAGGTCTGTCTGTGCGATGGCGGCGGTTGTACACACTGGTCATCAGTCACTGTGTCCACCCGATCCGGGCCCGTTTTCTGAAGACAGCGCACCTGTCTGATCTGCTCTCCAGATCCACAGCTGCGGCTGCACATGCCCCAGTCCTCCACACTCCAGCTGTGGTACACAACAGCACACACAAGATATTTTTATAAGTTCTTTACATCCGGAAAGAGTTATTTGTCGATATAAAGAATCACTAATATTTATCACATGTGCAGAGTTCAACCCAAGCTTTCCCAGAGCATTCCTTTTCCACTGAGACAAAGGCAATAAAGTACTTGTGCACTGCATACTACATACTGTAAATTCTATATGGCTTACTATTTTTTTTTAAACATGCCAAATCATACACATTATGATAAGCATTTTAAACAGTATTCTGGTTAATTTCTGCTATGCAAACAGTTTTATATCCCTATCATATATGCTCGATTTTTTTAAAGATATACAGTAAACCCTATGAGTCAGTCAATGTGATTAAAATATAATTTAACAGATTAGATTCATTCTGTAATGTTTTATTCTATCCTATTTCATATATTTTATTATTTACAATATATTATTTTAAAAGAAAGCTTAACTACAAAAAAATGACATTTAATTAAAATGTAACATTACACTCAACAAAATTATAAACGCAACACTTTTGTTTTTGCCCCCATTTAATCCTAAACTGAACTCAAAGATCTAAGACTTGTTCTATGCACACAAAAGGCCTATTTCTCTCAAATATCGTTCACAAATCTGTCTAAATCTGTGTTAGTGAGCACTTCTCCTTTGCCGAGATAATCTATCCACCTCACAGGTGTGGCATATCAAGATGCTGATTAGACAGCATGATTATTGCTCAGGTAGTCCTTAGGCTGGCCACAATAAAAGGCCACTCTAAAATGTGCAGCACAATGCCACAGATGTCGCAAGTTTTGATGGAGCGTGCAACTGGTATGCTGACTGCAGGAATGTCCACTAGAGGTGTTGCCTGTGAATCGAATGTTCATTTCTCTACCATAAGCTGCCTCCAAAGGCATTTCAGAGAATTTAGCAGTACATCCAACCGGCTTCACAACCACAGACCACGTGTAACCACACCAGCCCAGGACCTCCATATCCAGCATCTTCACCTCCAACATCGTCTGAGACCAACCACCCGGACAGCTGTTGCAACAATTGGTTTGCATAACCAAAGAATTTCTGCACAAACTGTCAGAAACCATCTCAGGGAAGCTCATCTGCATGCTCGTCGTCCTCATCGGGGTCTTGACCTGACTGTAGATCGTTGTTGTAACCGACTTGAGTGGGTAAATGCTCACATTCGATGGTGTCTGGCACTTTGGAGAGGTGTTCTCTTGACGGATGACTCCATGTTTTCACTGTATAGGGCAGATGGCAGACAGGGCAGACTGATGTTGTGGTCAGACTGATGTTGATGTCAATGTTGTGGATTGAGTGGCCCATGGTGGTGGTGGGGTTATGGTATTGGCAGGTGTATATTATGGACAACGAACACAAGTGCATTTTATTGATGGCATTTTGAATGCACAGAGATACCGTGACAAGATCCTGAGGCCATTCATCCATGACCATCATCTCATGTTGCAGCATGATAAAGCACGGCCCCATGTTGCAAGGATCTGTACACAATTCCTGGAAGCTGAAAACATCCCAGTTCTTGCATGGCCAGCATACTCACCGGACATGTCACCCATTGAGCATGTTTGGGATGCTCTGGATCGACGTATACGACAGCGTGTTCCAGTTCCTGCCAATATCCAGCAACTTCGCACAGCCATTGAAGAGGAGATGCTTTAATATATTATGTGTTTTATTAGACAGGTGAGCAACTGTTTGGATAAATGAATCGACAGAAAACTAATCATTGTTATATAGTTCAACACAGTTAGTTTTATTGTTTAATTGTTTTATTGTTTAAATCTAGCCGTCATCAAGCTATGCCTTTGTTTTGAATAAGCGGTAGTATGCTATTCTAAACGTACCTATTAAATGTGGCTACAGTGTCCTTTCCCACAAGCCTCAGCTCTGGTTAGGCGAGTTGTAACACTGAGACATCTTGATTATCAAGAGCGGATGGTTTGTTGACTTTCAGCAAAACCAACCAGTCAAAACATCAGCTCATAAGTCTCATCAGTTGTCCCTGAAGTCCCCAAACAACCTCAAATCCCCTGTCCTAAATGTTATTTCTCATAGCAGAGCACATCATCTGATTGGAATGCTGCAACAGCTCTGATGAATGTAATGGCTGCAGTGACCCGATCTGCTTTCATCTTAAAAGAGCACTGGAGATGTTCAATCCTCAGTTTGGGCTCTTTAAAATATATATGATATTTATATGGTGGAATCAGACATTTGACCTACTTTAAAAGGGAAATTTGGCAATGCCTTGGCCGGACGGTTGTAGAAATTAGAGAAACGTAATTATATATCATAGGGAATATGTGGTCTTGCCTCTATTGCCATAAACCTGCTTGTGTGAATTTATTAATTATGAGCTGGATTAAACGTTCACACAGCTATGATTTCACCGGGGTTCAGCTTTCACCATTTGTGATTTGAGCTGTAATGCATACGGTACAGTTGGCACTCTTTGGGGGAAGTCGCCTGGCAAATGAGTTTAGTTATTTTAGTTATACTTTAGTTATTTGTCCCATAAATATGACTGAACAGGGACATTATATTATATTATTGCATTATATATCTATCTATCAGTTTTAATATGTAAATATAAATTTAAGAAAAAAAATAACAATGTTATTTCAATACAACACAGAAGAACAGATTCTCTGTGTGGAGGAAGACGGCATTAACCTTCTCGAGCCGCAGTGATGTCAGGCTCTAAATGTGAACCTCCACCTATTTCCATGATGTAATGGCTTCTCCATGACACTTCTGGCGCTGAGGACATAAGATCAAATAATGTAACACCTTAAAATACTCGATAAGTGTGTCTACGCATTCTGTCTGCATTAGGTTATGACATGCAACTGACTACTTATGCAATAGCAATGTAAACATCTGAAGTCAGACAAACATTTATATCACAATATTCTCAAAAGCTTGGTTGATAATGATAATGTGACCATAATGATTTTTGGACACTTAAAGGGATAGTTCACCCAAAAATAAAAATTCTGTCATAATTTACTCACCCTCAAGTTGTTCCAAACCTGTTTGAGTTTCTTTCTTCTGCTGAACACAGAAGAAGATTGAAGAATATGGGTGACCAAACACTTGATGGGCCCCACTGAAAAAAAATACTATGTAAGTCAATGCGGTCCATCAACTGTCTGGTTACCAACATTCTTCAAATTATCTTCTTCTGTGTTTAGCAGAAACAACATTGTTCATTTTTAAAATTTGTTGATATAATCTCATTTGCCAGGCGAAAGAAATTCATACAGGTTTGATGATGATTTTTGGATGAACTATCCCTTTAAATCAGGGAATGTCATTCATTAGATACAAATTTTCAAAACCAACTTTACAGAAGGAAGTGTACTTCAAGTTCAATTTTGGTAAAGGGACACTGTACAAATTGTGAATAAAAAATTAATGCAATAATTTACAAATATCATAAATAGAATAGAATTCACAATAGAATATAGATAAAATATCAAATGTCGAAAGTGAGACATTTTGAAATGTCATGCCAAATATTGGCTCATTTTAAAGTTAAATGTACATATAAGGAACAGCTGGAGGACCAATTTGCAGCTTATTAGGTCAATTGGCAACATGATTGGGTATAAAAAGAGCCTCTCAGAGTGGCAGTGTCTCTCAGAAGTCAAGATGGGCAGAGGATCACCAATTCCCTCAATGCTGCGGCCAAAAGTACTGGAGCAATATCAGAAAGGAATTTCTCAGAGAAAAACTGCAAAGAGTTTGAAGTTATCATCATCTACAGTGCATAATATCATCCAAAGATTCAGAGAATCTGGAACAATCTCTGTGTGCAAGGGTCAAGGCTGGAAAACCATACTGGATGTCCGTGATCTTCGGGCCCTTAGACGGCACTGCATCACATACAGGAATGCTACTGTAATGGAAATCACAACATGGGCTCAGGAATACGTCCAGAAAACATTGTCGGTGAACACAATCCACTGTGCCATTCGCCGTTGCCGGCTAAAACTCTATAGGTCAAAAAAGAAGCCATATCTAAACATGATCCAGAGCGTAGGTGTTTTCTCTGGGCCAAGGCTCATTTAAAATGGACTGTGGCAAAGTGGAAAACTGTTCTGTGGTCAGACCAATCAAAATTTGAAGTTTTTTTTTGGAAAACTGGGACGCCATGTCATCCGGACTAAAGAGGGCAAGGACAACCCAAGTTGTTGTCAGCGCTCAGTTCAGAAGCCTGCATCTCTGATGGGATGGGGTTGCATGAGTGCGTGTGGCATGGGCAGCTTACACATCTGGAAAGGCACCATCAATGCTGAAAGGTATATCCAAGTTCTAGAACAACAAATGCTCCCATCCAGACGTCGTCTCTTTCAGGGAAGACCTTGCATTTTCCAACATGACAATGCCAGACCACATACTGCATCAATTACAACATCATGGCTGCGTAGAAGAAGGATCTGGGTACTGAAATGGCCAGCCTGCAGTCCAGATCTTTCACCCATAGAAAACATTTGGCGCATCATAAAGAGGAAGATGCCACAAAGAAGACCTAAGACAGTTGAGCAACTAGAAGCCTGTATTAGACAAGAATAGGACAACATTCCTATTCCTAAACTTGAGCAACTTGTCGTCTCAGTCCCCAGACGTTTGCAGACTGTTATAAAAAGAAGAGGGGATGCCACACAGTGGGAAACATGGCCTTGTCCCAACTTTTTTGAGATGTGTTGATGCCATGAAATTTAAAATCAACTTATTTTTCCCTTAAAATGATACATTTTATCAGTTTAAACATTTGATGTCATCTATGTTGTATTCTGAATAAAATATTGAAATTTGAAAGTTCCACATCATTGCATTCTGTTTTTAGTCACAATTTGTACAGTGTCCCAACTTTTTTGGAATCGGGTTTGTAAGTTTAGTATTTCAACTATACTACAAGTTGTTGCAACCTCTGCTTGTTTTGTGTTTCTGTTTTGTTCTTGTTTAGCTTGTAGTCAGTTTGTAGTTTTCTCTGTTTATTAGCTTCATTGATTGTTTCCCAGGTGTTTCTTGTTATGCTTGTTTGCCTTTTATCCTGTCTGATTTTAAAGTCCATCCCTGCATCCCAATGTCCATATTATCCATCCTAAATAGTATGTGAGATTAGAATTACAACCCATTGTGCTTTAGAGGAGGATCTGGTTCAGAACGTCTCGGTTACGTATGTAACCCTCGTTCCCTGAAGGAGGGAACGGAGACGCCACGTCGGAGTACCGACGAATAGGAATCTCGCTCGCGAGAGCCAATCTACTTCGAGTGTAACTAAAAACGAGCCAATGCACATTGGCATGCGATGATTGCACCAGGTGCTCATGCCACGCTGTGCGGGTATAAATGAGACACAGGAGATTGCATCAAATTAGCCTTTTGCTGAGGAGCCGAGTAGGTAGGCAGGCACCCCAGCAGGGTACAGAGGACATGGCGACGGGACGTGGAGTACCGACGAATAGGAATCCCTACCAAAGTGCCATGGCCTCTGCCCCCTTCCAGTGCCCAGGAAGTCCATCACTGCTGTTCCGCATGACCCTGCTCAGTGATTATTGGATGACACTGGGAAAGCGTGCCCTAGAAAAGGGGCCGCTGCGGAGCCCACATCGTACCCCGGAGGAGTTATGTGGAGTACAAAGCTGAGCCGTAGCCCGCAAGGGAGGAGGGGGCTCAGTCCCGGTGACGGGAAGGCTCTCCCAAGGGAAAGACACGGGCTTCCTGTAGGAGCGACCGTGGAAGAAATATGGGATCCCCGCAGGGTCACTCATATAAGCCCAGCCCATTACCGGTTCTCAAGGATTCAGCGGCAAGGGGCCTGATGCCCGATGTTCCGCGACGTCTGGCACCGAGGGTGATGGAGGACTCACAGAGTTTGCTTCTGGAGAATAAGAGCGCCGGAGCGCAGCAAGCCGACAAGAGCCGGGGCCTCTCAGTGCTTCTACCCGTTTGAGGTGAGAACACAGGAGGAGACCGGCTCTACACGTAGGCTATAGAATCTAGCGAACGTGTTGGGTGTCGCCCAGCCCGCAGCTCTACAGATGTCTGACAGCGAGGCGCCATGTGCCAGCGCCCAGGAGGATGCAACACTTCTAGTAGAGTGTGCTCGCACCCTGAGTGGACAGGGCACACCTTGTGCTTGGTAAGCCAAGGTGATGGCATCCACTATCCAGTGGGCCATCCTCTGCTTGGAGACAGCCTTTCCCTTCTGCTGGCCTCCGTGACAGACAAAGAGTTGATCTGAGGTTCTGAAGCTTTGAGTTCTATCCACGTAGATCCGCAGAGCGCGGACGGGACAGAGCAAAGCTAGGGCTGGGTCTGCCTCCTCTGGGGGCAGCGCTTGCAGGTTCACCACCTGGTCCCTGAAGGGAGTGGTAGGAACCTTGGGCACATAGCCAGGCCGGGGCCTTAGTACCACGTGGGTATTACCCGGCCCGAACTCTAGGCACGATTCGTTGACCGAAAATGCCTGCAGGTCCCCTACCCTCTTGATGGAGGCCAATGCAGCCAACAGCAAAGTCTTCATAGACAGAATCTTTAGCTCTGCTGACTGCAAAGGCTCGAATGGGGCATTCTGGAGTGCTCGGAGCACCAGAGCAAGATCCCAAGAGGGTATGGAGGGGGGTCGAGGAGGATTTAACCGTGTCGCCCCCCTAAGGAACCTGACGACCAGGTCGTGCTTCCCAACCGTCTTACCTTCTACGTGGTCGTGATAGGCGGATATAGCCACAACATAGACCTTGAGGGTGGAGGGGGACAGCCTACGCTCCAACCCTTGTTGCAGGAAGGAAAGTACAGACGCGATCGAACATCTTCGGGGGTCCTCTCGGCGAGAAGAACACCACTCGACGAACAGGTTCACGCCGAGGCGTAAGCCTGTCTTGTAGACAGTGCACGTGCCGAAGTGATGGTGTTAACTATCTCTTGGGGTAAGTCACCTAGAACCTCCGCGTCCCGTCCAGGGGCCAGACATGAAGCTTCCACAGGTCTGGACGCGGGTGCCACAGGAGTGCCCGTCTCTGAGTCAGAAGGTCCTTCCTCAGAGGAATCGGCCAAGGAGGGGCTGTCGCGAGGAGCATAAGTTCTGGGAACCAGGTCCGGTTGGGCCAGTACGGCGCCACCAACAGGAACTGCTCCTCATCCTCCCTGACCTTGCACAGTGTCTGTGCAAGTAGGCTCACTGGGGGAAACGCATATTTGCGCAGCCCCTGGGGCCAGCTGTGCGCAAGGGCATCCGTGCCGAGTGTACCCTCGGTCAGCGAATAGAACCACTGGCAGTGGGACGTTTCTGGGGAAGCCACCTGTGCCACCTCGAACTGTCTCCAGATCAGCTGAACCACCTGGGGGTGGAGTCGCCACTCCCCTGGGAGCGCAGCTCGTGAGAGCTCGTCGGCCACACGGTTGCGCACACCAGGGACATGGCCCGAAGCGACCTCAGACACTTCTGACTCCAGAGGAGGAGATGGCGGGCGAGTTGCGACATGCGACGGGAGCGCAGACCACCTTGTTGGTTGATATACGCAACGGTCGCAGTGTTGTCCGTGCGGACCAGTACATCTTTGCCCCGTAACCGCCCTTTGAGGCGGCTCAGAGCAAGATGTACTGCTAGCAACTCGAGGCAATTGATGTGCCAATGCAGGTGCGGGCCCGTCCAAACTCCTGACACTGCATGCCCGTTGTACGTGGCTCCCCAGCCCATGGCGGAGGCATCCGTGAAAACCACAGCATGCCTGGACACCTGTTCCAGGGGCACTCCAGCCCGAAGTAACGAGGGGTCAGACCACGGACTGAAGGACTGGCGACAGGCCGGTGTGATCCTCACCCGGTGAGTGCCGCGTTGCCACGCCCATCTCGGGACTCGGCCGTGTAGCCAATGCTGAAGCGGTCTCATATGAAGGAGGCCGAGCGGCGTTACTGCTGCCGCGGCTGCCATATGCCCCAGGAGCCTCTGAAACTGTTTCAGTGGAACCGCCATCCTGCCTTGAAACGTGTTCAGGCAGTTCAGCATCGACTGGACACGCTCCTCTGTGAGGCACGCTGTCCGCTCGACCGAATCCAACTCCGTACCGAGAAAAGAGATCCTCTGCACGGGGGTGAGTTTGCTCTTTTCCCAGTTGACCCGAAGTCCCAACTGGCTGAGGTGTCTGACCACCAGGTCCCTGTGTTCGCACAACTGATCCCTGGACTGTGCTAGAATGAGCCAGTCGTCGAGATAGTTGAGGATGCGAACGCCCCGTTCTCTCATGGGCACGAGGGGCCCCTCCGTGACTTTCGTGAAGACACGGGGGGATAGGGCCAGCCCAAAGGGCAGGACTTTGTACTGATATGCTCAACCCTTGAACGCAAAGCGCAGAAATGGCCTGTGTCGAGGAAGGATCGAGACATGAAAGTACGCGTCCTTCAGGTCGATCGCTGCAAACCAATCTTGGGGACGGATGCATTCGAAAATGTGTTTCTGCGTGAGCATCTTGAACGGTAGCTTGTGGAGGCTCCGATTCAGGGCTCGCAGGTCCAAGATTGGCCGTAACCCACCGGTTTTCTTGGGTACAATGAAGTATGGGCTGTAGAAGCCGGTCTTCATATCGGCTGGAGGGACCGGCTCTATCGCGTCCTTCGCCAGCAGGACAGCGATCTCCGCACGCAGGACATGGGCATCTGTGGCATTCACCGAAGTGAAGCGGACGCCCTTGAACCTGGGGGGGCGCCGGGCGAACTGAATCGCGTAGCCGAGCCTGATGGAGCGAGACAGAGCGGGGAGCGCTAGCCAGGCTCCCAGGGACCGTACAAGCGGGACCATAGGGACCACCGGCGTACCCACCGTGGGGCAGCGGTAGAATGCAGGTACCGGGCTGGGCGGCTGTCTCGTGGAGGCGGCCCGCAGCGAGGTGAGAGTGTGCCGTGCCACACTTACCTGATTCCACAGGTGGGCAGCAGGAACGTGAGGGGGACGTCCACTGCTGCCTGCTGGCGAAGGGGGAGGATGAGTGTGGTCCGGCGTTTGACCGGCCACAACTCTCCGAGCCCCCTGAGGACCCGGAGATGGAAGAAACTGCTCTTTTATTGAGAATTTGGAATTTGGGCAGCTGACCGCCGTGGCAGGATGTGACTGATCGCCTCAGTCTGCTTCTGTACGGCCGAGAACAGAAACAAAACGGAACACAAGATTCTCCTCCCGGCCCTCCTCCGGGGGATGGAGCGGTGCGGTCACCGTCTCCAGAAGAGCAGTCCTCCTCATCTCCGGGTCACCCGTCTCAGGAGCGCTTGCCCTTGGCCTTGCCACCCCTCTTGGCAGGTCCCTGGACGGGCGGGGCGGCCTGCTTGCGCCCGGCTCCACGATGCCGCTTGGGTGGAGGCTGCTGCTGCGGTGCGGGAGCGGAGGCAGACGCAGGCGGCCACCCTCGGCGACGAGCAGGCTGAGCGCTGCCCGGCGGCGGGTGGAGACAGCAGCTGACCGCCGTGGCAGGATGTGACTGATCGCCTCAGTCTGCTTCTGTGCGGCCGAGAACTGCTGGGCGAAGTTCTGGACCGCGTCGCCGAAAAGGCCAGTCTGGGAGACGGGGGAGTTAAGGAACCTGACTTTGTCGGTCTCCCTCATGTCTGCCAGACACAGCCAGAGATGGCATTCCTGGACCACCATGGTGGACATCGCATGACCCACGGCCCGCGCGCCAGAACCTTCGTCGCCGCAAGCGCGAGGTCCGTTGCGGTTCTCAGTTCCTGAAGAACTGCGGGATCGTGACCACCCTCGTGCAGGGCCTTCAGTGCCTGGGCCTGATGGACCTGCAACAACGCCATAGCGTGTAAGGCGGAGCCTGCCTCTCCACAAGCCTGGTAGGCCTTCCCGATCAGATCGGACGAGTACCTACAGGTCCTGGAGGGAAGACACGGGTTCCCCCTGGAAGTGGAGTTAGGGCACAGTTGCATAGCAATGGCCTGTTCCACGGGAGGAACTTGCGTGTATCCCTTTGCAGGTCCGCCATCGAGGGTGGTGAGGGAGGAGGATCCACTAGGCCGGTTTCGGGCAGTAAAAGGTGCCGTCCACGACCTCGTGAGCTCCTCGTGCACCTCCGGGAAAAAAAGGCACCGGGGTGGGGCGCTGAGAACCAGCACGGGCCACCCCGAGAAACCAATCATCCAGCCTTGAGGGTTCGGGACACGGTGGAGGGTTCCACACGAGCCCGACTCCCCCGTGGCCCGGGCAAGCATAGCCATCATCTCCGGATCAGTATCGGACACAGCGGGTCTACCCGGAGGTGCCCCCTGCGCCGACACATCCTCTCCAGAGAGTTCTGACCCTCCCTCCGATGCAGCGATGGACATCTGGTCCTCAAGGGGAGCCCCAAAGGATACGGATGGTGCACATCTCGTGGACAGCCCACCGCGTTCCAATGGCAGCTCTACTGGCTGCGGAGTGCGAGAGGGATGAGGGTTCCCCGGGGGTTGGTTCCCTGGGGGAAACGCGCTCACTGTAACCCTCAAATCAGCCGGGCTACTGCCTGAAGTAACCCTCTGAGGAGGGTTAGATCGAGGCAGAGGCACGGGGGCTCCGCCCCTTGCGAGACGGAGCCACGATCGCAACTCCGAGATGGTCATGTTCCCGCAGTGAGAACATGACTCATCCACCAGCGCTGCCTCAGCGTGCTGAACGCCCAAACACGAGATACAGCGCTGATGACCATCCCTCGGTGACAGGAAACCACCGCATCCAGAAACACACAGATAGAATGTCATCTTGAAAAAGACGCAAGCTGTATCTGTGCAAGCTCTTTCAGAAGGACGCTCTCCTTGGTGCTGAAGCACGCAGGGGGAGGGGTCGCGGCGACACAGTCAGGGGGTAGTGCAGCCTGACGTGCGCGCTCTCTCTCACGAGGGCGCTCTTACCAGCCGTGGGAACGGCTTTTTAGCACTCTCCACCTAGCGCACCGAACCAGCTGTGAGAACAGCCCTTGTGATCGTTCTAACGAACAACAAAGAGAGATGATCGAAACCACACGACCCGCTGCAGTGCCGTCACACCAACACCGACTGAAGAGATCGCTTCCGAAAGGCGGCTCCGCTTCAGTCACTGCGAGGTAGGGAGTGATAGCTGGCGTAACCATCTACCACTCGGCTCCGAAGCAAAATGCTAATTTGATGTAATCACCTGTGTCTCATTTATACCCGCACAGCGTGGCATGAGCACCTGGTGCAATCATTGCATGCCAATGTGCATTGGCTCGTTTTTAGTTACACTCGAAGTAGATTGGTTCTCACGAGCGAGATTCCTATTCGTCGGTACTCCGACGTGGCGTCGAGAGTGACCGACTGAATGGGAACTACAAACATGAGTAAAAAGTGTAATGCATGACCGACGGTGAGAGGTTTAAATAAAGATTGGAGTGATAAAGTTTAACATGATAAAAAAATATGTATTTAATGTTATCCGTGTTAATTTTCATCTGCAATAACAATGTGGACTTTTATAAATATTTGTTTGGCCATTAACTTTTAAATGAATCGCTATGCATTAATATGAGGAGATCCTGCAGACTGCAGATCAATGTGCTATTGCATTTCTCTCCAATATGGTAGGGAATTAAATGAACTGTGGAGGATTTTAACTGTGACAAGATGATTGTCAGGTCCGTTTACAGTGACAGGATGCGTGTCAGGATGTGACAGTTAAAGACGCATCTGTATGACGTGATAGAAAGTCCTAAAGCTTGTCTACTCTTTTGTACTTTTGTACTAAGTATGTACTTTTTCTTCACAAAAAGATTACATACTTTTAGTAAGCGAATTGGGACACCCTTGCTCAGGGTCTAGTGTTTTCCCATTTTTGCAGTTTTGTGGCGTGTGCTTCAGTTCCTGGTTTATGGTTTTCTCTATTTGGATAATTTTACCTGTTCTCTGTGTTTTGTTCTTTACACCCCAAATAAAATGCATAGAATAAATGTACATCTCTGGCAAAATCGACAACCTCAGTTCTAGGCTCAGGTTGTGTTTAATGTGTATATGCGTGTCCTTCATGTCAACAGTGCGATTGTGTGCTGAGTCTGGAAGGTTTTTAACCTTGGCCTCTTGTAACCCAAAGAGTTCAAGCCCAACAAACAGGCCATCAGATAAACGTGAGGCAATAAATGGTGTTTACAGAGGCCAGTTAATGAGGTAGAAAAACACTGACACACAGAGAAGACCCCCAGTATAACATAATTTTAACGGTACTGCTCACTGCTCACTACTCTTGCCTGAAACACCTGCTAGAGAAGTGACATCATGATGCCATCATCGGGATACTGGAATAGACACAAGCAAATGTTTGGCACCGGTGTGTTCTTGGACAGCCACAAGTGTCTCCCAACCCCAGAAAAAAACGCTGTTTTTAGCTTCTCTCTCTCACACACACACACACACACACACACACACACACACACACACACACACACACACACACACACACACACACACACACACACACACACACACACACACAGTTATGCACTCATGCACGAAGTACATGTTGCATTTTCAGTGTTGCCACAAGGGGCCTCTTGTAAAAAAGAATTGCGGTTAAATGTATTGAATGTGCACTTGTGTACATTCAATACATGTACACAAGTTTTAACTTTTATATATATAAAAGCTGTAGATAATATGAATAAAATAAAAGGTTACCTTAAAGAGAGTAGACAAAGAGTGTGACAAATAAAACTCTTGAATCTCTTGAATCTTGAGTACAATTTCATGACTTTTATGATGCAATTAAGCGCACATTTAAAAAAGTGCACTTTTGTAATAATGTCAAATTAAAAGTTTTACTTGACTAACATACTAAAGCACATTCATTCAAGTACAAATTATTTAACATCAAAAAATTATGCAAATAATACAAACCGTTGTAAAATCTTTAAGTTGACAATTGCAGGTTGCAATTAAAATGTATTAGACGTTCATACTGGTTTTGGATGTCTTCACTTCGTGTTCTCTCACTCAGGGCAAGAAGCCCAGGAAGACTCAATGCTTGGACGGATCGATTTACAGGACCAAGTCAGCACTTTCTGGGAAGACTGACATAAGAGGACACAAGAGCTCTGACTAGAAGAACACCTCTGTGCAGGGCAACCGCTTTAATCAGATGTACCCAGAGATAGACCAGTCGACTCAGTTGGCTCAAGCACATGGGCGTCTATCTTACAAACACCCAACACTGCTTTCTACAGAAGCCCTAAGAGGCCATGCATTATTATTATTTTTCTTTCTTGTCTTCTTGTGATCATAACAAAAGTAATCAGATAGCAGCTTAATTAAATTGTACTTTAGCCTATTAGGAGCACTGCATTTTTACTATAGTAAATATCATGAAAAGTAAAATACACAAATATCATGACATTGCTTCTGTTTTGAGAATAAATAAAGCAGTAATTGATTTGAAAATCACATCAAATCATGTCGAAAATAACATAACGTGTAAATAAAATATTCATAAGTTGCATATATACTGTAAACTTATGTATAACTTTATTTCAAAGGGGTGAGGAAAATAAAATGGGTTGAATTCAAGGAGCTAACAGAATTTTCCATTAACTGAAGGCAGTTCGGTGTTAAGTGTGCTTCCTTGTTGACAGTTCCATTGCTAGACCATTTAAAAATCTTAAATATACAAATAAAACTGCATCTGTCCCTGACAAAAATTAACTCTCTTATTAAAATGTTATTAACATCCTATTATTTTATTCTAACTGGTGACCTTTAGGAAAGGAGACTCCAGAACTTAATATTATTATTATTCATTATTTTATTTGTTTTTAAATACACAAACAAACGCTTGTTATGTTGAGATCACAAGAAAAAAAAAAAAAAAGCATGACCCTTTAGGGCTTCCGTAGCTCTCTGATGAACTTCAACTAAAGAAATGTAAAATAGGCTTGACTATGCACTGCCAGGATGCTATAGGGCAGGGGTACTCAAGTTCAGAGGCCATAAAATGCAAAGGACCACAAATTACAACTGGCTTTAACGTATGTAATGTTATGTTCCCTTTTGTTTTTGTTTCCACTCTGTTTGCTCTGTTCCTGTTTGCCTGTGTTCATAATTAGTTCACTTGGTTACTCATCCACTCTCTAGTTTGTTGCTATAGTTAATAATTGATTATTAGATTCTGTTCACCTGTGTTCATCTAGTTCTCTGTTTGTTCTTTGTATTTATATCCAGTTCATTGTTATCGGTTCTCATTAACATTAATGTGTAAGTCTGGTTTGTGTAATCTCCTATTTATTCTTGTGTTCTGAGTGATTTTTGATTATCTAATAAAGACTATTTGAGTATATCTCCTACGTTGTGTGTGTTGACAAGCATAAGCGTAACAGAAGAATCGACCTTACAGAAATGGACTTACTGGCCATCCAGCTGTTCTTTTTAAAACAAAATCAGCACACACTCGAGGACCACAAGAGACTTTTTACATCTGCTGATCTGGCCTTGGATCTGGCGATCAATTTGCCTAGTTTATGGAGTGGGTGCCAGTGAACTGCGGGTCTGCGTTCACCATCTGCATCGAAGACGATGTTACCAGCCCCACTCCAGACCCAGAGCCCAGTGTCCAGTGTCCCAGTGGATGTGTTTGTGGAGTTTGTGGGAATGGAGCAAAGCCCCGCCCACATTCCTGCCATTTAGGGTGAGCTGCAGCTGGCCTCTGCAAATATTAATGAGGAAATGGAAGAGGATGTTTTCCTGGTTCTCCTGTCCTTGCTGGTTCCACCCAGCTCGAAGTCTCCTGTGTCGCCTCTGATTCAGCCCAGCTCGAAGTCTCCTGGGCCTCCGATGGTTCCGCTCAACTCAAAGTATCCTATTTCTCTGCTGGTTCCTCTTAACTCAAAGTCTCCTATGTCTCCACTGGTTCCTCTCAACTCAAAGTCTCCTGTGTCTCCACTGGTTCCACCCAGCTTGAAGTCTCCTGTGTCGCCTCTGGTTCCGACCACCTCAATGTCTCCTGTGTCGCCTCTGGATCTGCCCAGCTCAAAGTCTCCTGTGTCTCTACTGTTTTTGCCCAGTTAGAAGTCTCCTATGTCTGTGCTGCTTCCACCCAGCTCGATGTCTCCTGTGTCGCCTCTGGTTCTGCCCAGCTCAAAGTCTCCTGTGTCTCCACTGTTTTTGCCCAGTTAGAAGTCTCCTATGTCTGTGCTGGTTCCACCCAGCTCAATGTCTCCTGTGTCACCTCTGGTTCTGCCCAGCTCAAAGTCTCCTGTGTCTCCTCTGTTTCTGCCCAGCTCAAAGTCTCCTATGTCTCCACTGGATCCTCTCAACACGAAGTCTCCTGTGCCTCCTCTGGTTTTGCCCAGCTTGAAGTCTCCTGTGTCTCCGCTGGTTTGTCTCAACTCAAAGTCTCCTATGTCTCCACTGGATCCTCTCAACATGAAGTCTCCTGTGCCTCCTCTGGTTTCGCCGAGCTCGAAGTCTCCTGTGTCTCTGCTGGTTTGTCTCAACTCAAAGTCTCCTATGTCTCCACTGGTGCCTCTCAACTCGAAGTCTCCTGTGTCTCTGCTGTTTCCACCCAGCTCGAAGTCTCCTATGTCCCCGCTGGATCCTCTCAACACAAAGTTTCCTGTGCCTCCTCTTGTTCCACCCAGCTCAAAGTCTCCTGTGTCGACTCTGGTTATGCCCAGCTCAAAGTCTCCTCAGTCTCCACTGTTTCTGCCCAGCTCAAAGTCTCCTATGTCTCCACTGCTTCCTCTCAACTTGAAGTCTCCTGTGACTCCACTGGTTCCACACAACACAAAGTCTCCTATGTTTCCACTAGTTACACCCAGATCAAAGTCTCCTGCGCATCTGCTGGTTCTGCCCAGCTTGAAGTCTCCTGTGTCTCCAGAGATCCCACCTAGCCTCTCTCTCCTACCTCCTCTCCCAAAGCCAGCCAGTTCGTCTGCCTCTTCTCCGCTTGTTCCCATCAGCTCCTCCCTGGTTTACTCCACTATGCTGCGTGGATGCAGTTTATTACCTACCTAATTCTTGCAAGTCCTTTAATTGTCCTATTTAAAGTGTCCATAAAACCGGAGTAATATCTTGTCTTGCTACATTTTCAATGCAAAATACCGCAATCATACTCAAAATATGAAAAAAAAACAACAACATTAAAATGCATAAAATGCACAGTAAGCATGGGTGAAAATGGGCCTGGTTCTGTCAATTGCAAATTTAGCACAGAAAAGTGACAAGGCTCAACAGTGTGAGCGTTTCACTCACATTTGCAACTAAAAATATGTAATAATGTGTGTGAAATCTAAAATGTATTTAGGAGCATGCGTGCGAATAAAGAAATCATAATAATTTGTAAATATCTGAAATGGTATAATGTGCTTATCATTTTAAGAGTTCTTAAATTAGATGGAAAATTCATATGATCATTAAACTTAAAAAGGCTGTGATTCAGCTAAATAAATAAATGAGCGCTGCAAGTTTTAAAGAGAAAACGTTTCAGGTTTCAGGTTTCAGAGCAGTTTGCGATCAATGAATACCACACATTTATTTGTTCCTTGATTATAACAAGAGGTTTTCCAAGAGTGCAGAACTGTGTGAGCTCACAGGCATAATGACCGCTCCAGTCGATGTGATGGAAGTGCACTTTGCTTGCTTTTGGTTTATAACCCATTCACAATTTGAATGAAAGTTTTGTTTTTCATGCTGCTAAGTGGACCCAGAGCCACTTAAAGACTGCAAAGCAGAGTCATGCACGGGTCCTGTTAATAAACCTGCACCCGCAGTACTTAACAGAACACCCGACCCATTATCCAACAGTAAAAGTAATTTCTTTCTGTACACGACCCATTTGACAAGAATGCTAAAAATACAACTTTTATTTAAATTGTGAATAGATTATATACAGAAAGTGACCAAAGAGTGAACCCTATTAAAATATAAATAAATCACTGATAATTTCAATTACTTCAGTAACATATAATTGGCTATAATGCTCAATGTTGCTCAATGTTGTAAGCAGCTGTCTGTAACAAATTGAATTGAAATAGTCTTGGCTATTGAACTTGCAGTCCGGTTGTGCCTATTGATTCAATATTAGCGAACGGTTCGCCCAGGTGCAGGACTGGAAAATGTCAGGAGTGTCAACGGCAATGACGCAAACATAACATCACACAGTCTAATAATTGTGCTATTTTTGAGCGTAAACTATAAAAACAATACATTTAAAATTTAGTATGATGTGGGAATTAATGCCGACAGGCCGCCTGTTGAGTACCCCTGCTATAGGGTATTATGGGTGGTTGCCAGTTGCTAAGGAGTGTTTTTTAAAGCATTGCTATGAAGATTCTAGGGTGGTTGCCAGCTGGAGCTTGCATTTTTCATCCTTCTTTGTCAATGATTTCATAAATACAAGAAGCTCATATGTAACTGTAATGACAGGCGTTTTTGTGACTGAACTGGGATCAGACCAGAGTCTGTCTGAGAGCGAGGTCAGTCTCTAAAGCCATCAACACTTGCTGATATGTTGTTCGATACATTCGCTGACAGTAGAGCAGTGTGTCCATCATCACCAATGAGTTATGGAAAACACTGGCAACACAGATCCGTTCTCCAGCTGTTTGAGATGAGTGCATATAGATCTGTAAAGTATGTGTGTGTATGTGTGTGTGTGTGTGTGTGTGTAACCTAGCAAAACAGGATGATAGTCTAAACAGCATTGAATATCTAATATAATCCCAAATCATCTTGACCTTCTCAGCTGCATATAACAATAATATTTAGTATAACTTTTTGAAACTCTGTAGCTTGCAACCCAACTCATTTAAATAATTGTATTTTACAATTGTATAACAATTTTGTCTATTTAATGTAGTGCTATAATGATTTTTTGATTAAATTAAATTCAAGTAAAAAAAATAACTGATTTCAATTTACGAGTAACCGGTAATTTTATTTTGTCGAGTAACCGGCAAAATACCGGAAGTGGCACATTCCTCAAACGAGAATCCATGAACTGGATTATTAGACCGTTTTCTAGGGCTGCACGATACATTAAAATCATAAAAAAACCATACTTGCATAGTGCTATTGTGAATTCACAAAGGCTGTCAATTAAATAAATGTATGCCCAGCGGGTTTTTGCTCTCTTTAATAAGCCTCAAAAGATGTGGAGTACAAATGGGAACGGCTTTGCATTTATTTGTGCATTAAATTATATCTGTCAGGATATGCATGTATTTGTGTAATTTACGTGAGCTTACAGAACCATATATAATATACACTATATTGCCAAAAGTTTTGGAACGCCTGGCTTTACATACACATGAACTTTAATGACATCCCATTCTTAATCCGTAGGGTTTAATGTATATATATCTATATATTATGCAATGTAAAAACATGTATGTACACAATAAGTGCATTGTATCAAATGATTAATTGAAATGTTAGTACATAGTAGTTAAGGCCACCTAATATAAAGTGGGTCCAAGAACTGATTCTGAACTGCCTGAAATGAGTCGTCACTGATACGATATAACCAACGCCACTGTTACGCCGACTGTTCATATCACTGTTTATACAAGTTTGGTTTATGACATGCGCTGTAAACGGTAGACCAATCACAACAGACTGGGCCATCTGACCAATCAGAGCAGAGTAGGCTCTCAGAAAGGAGGGGTTTTGAGAGACCGAATCCATGATCGAACGGTTTCAGATACTGTGAGAAAAGAGGGGATGCTGCTGCAAAGTGTTTTATGGATGCATGTTAATCTATTGAAGGAGACCTTCAAAACAAAATTAGGAACTTTTAAGATAGCATAATAGGGGCATTGTTTATGTCACAAATTATTAGCCTGTAGTTTGCTGGTTGAACAATTTCATTAGAAGTTGATGCAAAGATTGATGCAAACTATTGCGTACATTTTCTTGTTTTTAGATTATAGCCCTAGTATTTTCATGTTCAAAAGGTTCATAACAAGATTGCAAAAATGGCGAACCTCATAAAAAATGAATAGAAAATAATAATTAAATTGTTTGATTATAAACATTTCCTGAAGGTGACTATTCGCTGACCGTTTGTTGACAATCACCTATTCATGTAATGTGCTGAAAACGTGCAGGCTTACGTGTCTGTCGTGCTGTGAGTGGGGCAGTGATGTGTCCTACATTAGCCTGTTTCCTCTGAGCTTTAACATGTCACTCTTCCACTGTCTTAAAGCTGGTCCAGTCTGGTTCTCCCCAGTCCCAGCAGACCAAAACCCTCACAGTAATCCTGCAGAAAGCGCTCTCATCCTTCGAAACCCCTCGTTTGTCAGCAGTAGGTTCAGCATGAACGTCACCCTCAGCATGTGAGTGTTTCTCCAGCATCTCCTGAAGACCTATGAGCTCAGTGCTTATTCAATATCCTCCATCATAAATCAGCGCATTAGCCATATTACTGTACATGTCGAGACAGAGATGGATATTTCTAATTTGCATTGTGTCAGCTCAAATTATTCTGTCAGACCAAGTTGTTGCACAATCACGTGGAATAAATAATAACAGTTCTGACATCTGAATCTCAGACATCATGGAAAACCATAGAAGCAACAACAAACAAACAACAACAAACCTACAAACTGCAACACAGCCTCTCATGTGTCTCCGGTGATCAGCATCACAGTCTTGTTTCAGAGCTGTTTCTTGGATCTGCCTGTCATGAATTGTCATATCCAATGACCTTCTCGTGTTAGTCTATGATTGTCCAGATTTGGTCCTGATTGGGGTCAGGGTTATGAGGTCACCCTTTGTCACTGTCCCAGGAATGGATGAACGGTGATGCCAACATCTGAGTAATGCATGGTACACCCTGGACAGGAACCCAGACATGCCAGTTGGACTATGTGACCCTTCACCCCGTGGCTCAAACGTCCTACCACACCCAGACGTAGCTGCCAGACACCCATCAGTAGGCTAATTCATCTGAACAATGTTTATTGGGCAATGCCTTTCTTTGTCAAGCATCAAATCAGCTTTGAGGTTGTGCAGACATGATGGATGAAGCATGTTCTCACACAGCACTGGGGAAATGACCTGCTTGTTTCAATCACTAAACTCAAGTCTAGTGCTGAAGAGGCTCATAGGCTCATAGTGTGAAGGTTCTGGTCCAAAGCTGGAACCTTTTACCAATGGAAATCAGACCAGCTCCTTCATCTCAAGACAACTGTACATTAAGTAACTTCTGATTAAGTATCTGTCAATGCAATGCTTTTGTCTTGCATAATAATTCTATGTCTTTGACTTATCTTCAAATTGAAAGCAAATATTACATTATGCATAATTACATGTAACTAACCCTAAACCAACCCCAAACCTAACCCTAATCCTGTAGTAAGTAGATGTAGTTAATTAGTACTTAAATGCATAATTACACAGTAACTCGGACACCTTAAAATAAAGTATAACAGCAAATATTGATAGAAGTAATTAAAGATGCACCGCTCGACCAGTCAGGGACCAGAATCAGCCGATTTTCTGCATACTCAGTGTTACATGCCTGTCCTGTCTTCTGGAGCACTTGTGGTGTTTTGTTATTTTGGGCCATGTGCTCGTGTCTCTGTCTGATCCCTCCCCCTTGTTATGTGATTAGTGTTTGATTTCTCCCACCTGTGCCCTCCTGATTTCTTCTCCTTTAAATAGTTCCCTTGTGTTCACAGTCCTTGTCGGTACGTTGTCTAACATCTCCCTTCCCCGTGATCCGCTCCCTTCTCCGGTGTGGTGTGGTGTGGTGTGGTGTGGTGTGGTGTGGTGTGGTGTGGTGTGGTGTGGTGTGGTGTGGTGTGGTGTGGTGTGGTGTGGTGTGGTGTGGTGTGGTGTGGTGTGAAGTGTTGTTTTGTTTTGTTTTGAGTATTGTTATGTTTTCCCCCTACGACGGGCCCATGGACTGGCTGTTTAGGAGCATCTACGATGGGGAAACGTTTGAGGCGATGGTGGAGGGTCTCGCTCGTGAGCAGGAGCGATCGGCCAGGGAGAAGATCACAGTTCTGGTGATCTCTGTTCTGGTGGATACGGTTCCGGTGGACCCAACTCCGATGGTTCCGAAACGGAGGAAGAGGAGAAAGACTCCCGTCGCGACTGTTCCGGTGGACCCAGTTCCGGTGGACCCAGTTCCGGTGGACCCAGTTCTGGTGATCTCCTCCCGTTCCGCCCTGGTCTAATGCTGTTTCATGCATTCTGAGTTTTTTACACTGTTAAAGACTTGGATTCCCATGCTAAACATGGCCAAAGTTTCAAAAAATAAGTTGGACGTTTGATGGAGTGTTTCTGTGCCAAAAATACTCCTTCCGGTTTCTCACGAGTTTCAGAACGTTTTTTTTTTAGTATGGGCCTATGTGACGTCAACAAGGGTGTAATTTCCTTGTACAGGAACTTCCCCCAGAAGGGCACACACGCGACCAGAACAAGAGAGCAAAAGTACGCCCATCTTGGCTTCAGGAAAGTCGTCAGCTGCACTGTACAGGTCACAGGACACAAAATCAACGATGTCACCAAAGAAGTGTGTTTTGGGTTGTCAGGGCAAGACAACCCTGTACAGCTTCCCAAAGAACCCAGCGTTAAGGGGACAGTGGATGGAGTTTGTTTTTCCAGAGCAGCAACGGAGTTGCGCAAGTGTTTTTGTTTGTTCCCTGCATTTCAGCGATTATTGTTTTATAAACAAGGCCCATTTCGATGCCAGATTTGTAGCGATAAAGGTTCATAGTCATGCGTTTGGAACTGCAGGCGGTGAGTAAAACTTCTTCAAATGGCTGTGTGTTGTTGGCTATCGGTGTGTAAGTGCACATCAAGTAAACATGAACGTTGACTCTTTAGCTCCACCCACACAATACGCCTCCAGCCGCTCGGTTTTATTTGGAAAGACTCAGTACAGAATATCTGTCTTTTATAAATATGATAAAACTAAAAACTTTTCAGAGATATGAAGGATACAATACTACTCTATAGGTACTCTTTAAAGCCGCCTATCAAACAGCTTGTGAGTCGCAAGTTCCAAAATGAGTGCACTTAAACTGCGCTTAAACAGTCAAATAAACACAAAATTATATCAATGCCCATCTTGGTGAGTATTCAGGTAAACACAGTCTGTTTTGGAAGGCAAGTAGTTGAGAAAAGTAATGCATGTTGTGTGACAGTATATTGGATAACTCTTAAAGTGATAGCAGCCTAATATTCCTGCTGCTGCTAGTCATGTTAATCAAATAACAAAAGTAGGGATGCACCGATACGTTTTTTTGGGGCCGATACCGATTAAAAAAAAAACAATTATTGGCCGATACCGATATTTGTCACTTGTCCTCATATTTGAAATGTTGTCATTAAAATAGAGTGTTTTGATCATGTTTTAAATCAGCAAAGTAATAAAAAAAAAAAAAAAAAAAAAACATACATTAACTTATAGCCTACTAGCTAGTTTATTGCTGCATTATCAAATAATTTCTAATGAACATAAAAACCCGATTCCAAAAAAGTTGGGACACTGTACAAATTGTGAATAAAAAAGGAATGCAATAATTTACAAATCTCATAAACTTATATTTTATTCACAATAGAATATAGATAACATATCAAATGTCGAAAGTGAGACATTTTGAAATGTCATGCCAAATATTGGCTCATTTTGGATTTCATGAGAGCTACACATTCCAAAAAGTTGGGACAGGTAGCAATAAGAGGCGGAAAAGTTAAATGTACATATAAGGAACAGCTGGAGGACCAATTTGCAACTTATTAGGTCAATTGGCAACATGATTGGATATAAAAAGAGCCTCTCAGAGTGGCAGTGTCTCTCAGAAGTCAAGATGGGCAGAGGATCACCAATTCCCCCAATGCTGCGGCCAAAAATACTGGAGCAATATCAGAAAGGAGTTTCTCAGAGAAAAATTGCAAAGAGTTTGAAGTTATCATCATCTACAGTGCATAATATCATCCAAAGATTCAGAGAATCTGGAACAATCTCTGTGCGTAAGGGTCAAGGCCGGAAAACCATACTGGATGCCCGTGATCTTCGGGCCCTTAGACGGCACTGCATCACATACAGGAATGCTATTGTAATGGAAATCACAACATGGGCTCAGGAATACTTCCAGAAAACATTGTCGGTGAACACAATCCACCGTGCCATTCGCCGTTGCCGGCTAAAACTCTATAGGTCAAAAAAGAAGCCATATCTAAACATGATCCAGAAGCGCTGCCGTTTTCTCTGGGCCAAGGCTCATTTAAAATGGAATGTGGCAAATTGGAAAACTGTTCTGTGGTCAGACCAATCAAAATTTGAAGTTCTTTTTGGAAAACTGCGACACCATGTCATCCGGACTAAAGAGGACAAGGACAACCCAAGTTGTTCTCAGCGCTCAGTTCAGAAGCCTGCATCTCTGATGGGATGGGGTTGCATGAGTGCGTGTGGCATGGGCAGCTTACACATCTGGAAAGGCACCATCAATGCTGAAAGGTATATCCAAGTTCTAGAACAACATATGCTCCCATCCAGACGTCGTCTCTTTCAGGGAAGACCTTGCATTTTCCAACATGACAATGCCAGACCACATACTGCATCAATTACAACATCATGGCTGCGTAGAAGAAGGATCTGGGTACTGAAATGGCCAGCCTGCAGTCCAGATCTTTCACCCATAGAAAACATTTGGCGCATCATAAAGAGGAAGATGCCACAAAGAAGACCTAAGACAGTTGAGCAACTAGAAGCCTGTATTAGACAAGAATGGGACAACATTCCTATTCCTAAACTTGAGCAACTTGTCTCCTCAGTCCCCAGACGTTTGCAGACTGTTATAAAAAGAAGAGGGGATGCCACACAGTGGGAAACATGGCCTTATCCCAACTTTTTTGAGATGTGCTGATGCCATGAAATTTAAAATCAACTTATTCCTTCCCTTAAAATGATACATTTTCTCAGTTTAAATCATTTGATATGTCATCTATGTTGTATTCTGAATAAAATATTGAAATTTGAAACTTCCACATCATTGCATGCTTTTATTTACAATTTGTACAGTGTCCCAACTTTTTTGGAATCGGGTTTGTATTTAACATTCAGCAGGCCAAAATAAATACATAAAGACAGAACAATATACATATGAAATAAACAGTGCTTTTTAAGTAGGTTTAATGTTAAATAACACTGCATATTCTTCACTGTATAAATTAAATGCATATATTATTATTACATTGAGACATAAATCTAAATTCTACTGTAGGCTACAACATTAATCCTGTCACAATCACTTTGTTAAACGTTTATTTTGACGGGTTGTCGTGAAGACCTTTGAGTTCCTGTGTGTGTGTTTATGATATGACGACAGATTTTTTCGAATGAAACGGTGAAATGCTCATGAAGTGACTGGAGATGCATGTCGTCATATTGAGGTGGAAGAGGATGAAGAAAAACAGCAAGTTTCTGTGTGTGTGTGTGTGTGTGTGAGAAATGAAACCGTGCGCCTGTGCCATTCACACAGAGACACAGAAACAAGCAGGATTCATATTTAAACAGTCTTTTTGCGGCGTAATATTCACAGACACCAGTATACACTCACCTAAAGGATTATTAGGAACACCATACTAATACTGTGTTTGACCCCCTTTCGCCTTCAGAACTGCCTTAATTCTACATGGCATTGATTCAACAAGGTGCTGAAAGCATTCTTTAGAAATGTTGGCCCATATTGATAGGATAGCATCTTGCAGTTGATGGAGATTTGTGGGATGCACATCCAGGGCACAAAGCTCCCGTTCCACCACATCCCAAAGATGCTCTATTGAGTTGAGATCTGGTGACTGTGGGGACCATTTTGAACACAGTGAACTCATTGTCATGTTCAAGAAACCAATTTGAAATGATTCGAGCTTTGTGACATGGTGCATTATCCTGCTGGAAGTAGCCATCAGAGAATGGGTACATGGTGGTCATAAAGGGAAGGACGTGGTCAGAAACAATGCTCAGGTAGGCCGTGGCATTTAAACAATGCCCAATTGGCACTAAGGGGCCTAAAGTGTGCCAAGAAAACATCCCCCACACCATTACACCACCACCACCAGCCTGCACAGTGGTAACAAGGCATGATGGATCCATGTTCTCATTCTGTTTACGCCAAATTCTGACTCTACCATCTGAATGTCTCAACAGAAATCGAGACTCATCAGACCAGGCAACATTTTTCCAGTCTTCAACTGTCCAATTTTGGTGAGCTTGTGCAAATTGTAGCCTCTTTTTCCTATTTGTAGTGGAGATGAGTGGTACCCGGTGGGGTCTTCTGCTGTTGTAGCCCATCCGCCTCAAGGTTGTGCGTGTTGTGGCTTCACAAATGCTTTGCTGCATACCTCGGTTGTAACGAGTGGTTATTTCAGTCAAAGTTGCTCTTCTATCAGCTTGTATCAGTCGGCCCATTCTCCTCTGACCTCTAGCATCAACAAGGCATTTTCGCCCACAGGACTGCCGCATACTGGATGTTTTCCCCTTTTCACACCATTCTTTGTAAACCTTAGAAATGGTTGTGCGTGAAAATCCCAGTAATTGAGCAGATTGTGAAATACTCAGACCGGCCCGTCTGGCACCAACAACCATGCCACGCTCAAAATTGCTTAAATCACCTTTCTTTCCCATTCTGACATTCAGTTTGGAGTTCAGAAGATTGTCTTGACCAGGACCACACCCCTAAATGCATTGAAGCAACTGCCATGTGATTGGTGGATTAGATAATTGCATTGATGAGAAGTTGAACAGGTGTTCCTAATAACTGACCTACGTTTTATTTATTCATCAAAAGTTGACAAATTCCGTGGCATTCCACTATGGAGTAAATTCCGTTTTTATGACTGGATTCCGTCTGCGTTGTCCGCATTGCGGAAATGAAGCTGCAAAAGTTAATTTTTTTTAAATTGAGTAATTTTTTTTGGTCTTTTGTTGTTTGATTAACATTAAACCGCAGACAGCAGTGCAGCAGTAATATTACATTATAATCTTGGATTATGCAGCTGACATTATACAGCTCAGTGCCTTCACGCAGTTCATTAATAAACCATTGGTTTTTTATATCGCCCTTTTTCATGCTAAAGCCGATATACCGATGGTTGTAAATTGATCAAAGGCCGATACATCGGTGCATCCCTAAACA
Organism: Paracanthobrama guichenoti; assembly: GCA_018749465.1. Lineage (NCBI taxonomy): Eukaryota > Metazoa > Chordata > Actinopteri > Cypriniformes > Gobionidae > Paracanthobrama > Paracanthobrama guichenoti. The sequence goes on from CM031958.1 coordinate 8,450,491, forward strand.
AAAGACAAAATCACTCTCTGCTCTTGACTGAATAAACTTTTGTAACTTTAATTGTGTAAGGATTAATCTGTATTAAATTTTTACAATGTGTTATTTCACATTTGATTACTTTAATTTCTTACCTGAATATACTGTTAGACCCAAATGAAAAACTTAAAGCTGTGTTTACTTCATCTCTCTCTTTATTCTATTGCATTTATTTGTGCTGTTCTTTGCTTATTTGTTCTTATTTTTTTACTGACTTTTTACTTGTTTTTTTTATGGTAAAAATGTTGCATTGAAGAAAAGAAGATTTTTGTTTGTATATACTGTCAATTATAGTCCTTGGAAAGAAAATTGGAATCAGCAAAAATTGGTATTGACAGGTCACACACACACACACACACACACACACACACACACACACACACACACACACACACACACACACACACACACACACACACACACACACAAAGGAAATCGGAATTGGCCAAGAAAACTGCAATCGGTGCATCTCTACAAATAATGTAATGATGCTGTAATGAGTAATGATGCTGAAAATTCAGCTTTGCATCACAGGAATACATTTCAGTACATTTCAAATATATTCACGTAGAAAACTGTTCATTAAAAGGGATAGTTCACTCAAACATGACAATTCTGTCATCATTTACTCACCCTCAAGTTGTTCCAAACCTGTTTGAGTTTCTTTCTTCTGCTGAACTAAAAAGAAGATCTTTTGAAGAATGTTGGCAACCACACAGTTGACGGTAGCAATTGACTTCCATAGTAGGAAAAAAATACTATGGAAGTCAATGGCTAGCGCCAACTGTCAAAAGTGCAGGATAATTATCTTCTTAAAATGGATAAATATCTTCTTTTGTGTTCAACAGGAGACGTGTGCACAAGAACTATCACTTTAAATTGTAACAATAATTCACAATATTACTGTTTTTACTATATTTTTGATAATAATAAAAATAAATAAATGCAACCTTGATGAGCATAAGAGACATGTAAAAATCTTACTAACTTACTTGAATAGTAGCGCATACACAAATTATAAATTTTTCCCTAGTATAAATCTAATGTAATTTGATTTTATATATCCTTGTTTATATTTCCAGGAGAAGCAAACCAGTGTTTTCCCATAAGTATAAGCAGCTGTAGATGCTTAGCAGGATAATAGTATGTGATCTGCCTCTTTCACTGAAGATACAGGAGAACGGGAGAGACACTCAGAAAATGAGCGAGAATAAGAGACGGGGGAGTAAGACCCGGATCTCTCTGCCAAAGAAAACACAGCTAGACTTGGGGAAAAAATCAGCTCAGTATTAAGCAGGTTTTACAGGAGTTTCATACACTTGAATACTTTAAGAGCAGCTCTCAGTCATTAGGTGTCTCTCAGAGGAAACACAGTGAAGCTAAACTATAAAGATGCCTTTGCTGTAAACAGCTCTGTGAACTGGAGGCAGTTTTGGCAGACCTGGTGTGAGCATCATTCTGTGTCTACCTTTTCCAAGCCTTCAGACATTATTGGGAGTTACTTATGAGACACAGTGGATCGCTCTGCCCTGGAATCTAGGTGGACTCAGCTTGACATGTGAGACAAAAACTTGCTCTACATGACGCTGCCATGGAGACACTTCTAAAACATCTGATGAGGGACACGAGAAATCATGAGCAAACACAGGCTGCTCTGAGATCGGCTGCAATGACATGAGATCAGACAACATCTGTGTCTCGTGTCAAACACATGCAACCAGTCATAACATGTGGTAATTATCATATGAATAAAAATAACTTTGAAAGCATAATAAACATGCAATTTAAACTTTGAATGGTTGATTTTTGGTGTGAAAGGCATTTGTTAAGCAAAATTAAATCTAACAAAAATATGTTCTAACGTTTTGATAACGTTCCCATTAAGTTATGCAAAATTTCTGAATGTCCAGAGAATTTTAAATGTAGAAACGTTTTTTTCTTGGTTATGCAAATGTTAAGAGGACATTCCATTTGCTCATTCTTCAAACATTATGTTCTTTGAACATTCTTAAACTATTAAAAAAATGTTAGATCTCCAACTAAAATGTTTAATAAAAAAATAAAAAAATAAAATTATATTAAAATTTTAAAGTCAATAATTTTATCCCTTAAAACCTTTGATCACCACCAAAATTACATACTTAAATGTTTTTTCCTTGGAAAAAAATCTTCATGCCTTAAAATAGCTTGAATGTGAGGGTGAGGGTTAGGGTTAGGGTTACACCCAACTCTATACCCTCGCCTCATTTAGTATACACGGTTCTATGAATATGCAGAGATCCACTCGTTGGCGATTACACGTTGGTGTAATTGGTCACAAGGTAGTTTGTGACGTCAGGAAGCGATTTTGAATCTTTGTTTCACTGCAGTTTTAAAGGTGCTGTATGTAAGAATGACAGTGGTTGAAATGGGTACTGCAGTCCAAATTCAAAATATTGTTTGCCCCCCCTCCACCTCAGATGCGACAGTAGCATTGTTTTTCAGAGAAAGCGAGTATGTGAACTCAGCATGTTTCCTAAATATCTGCAAACATATTATGGTATTTTTATGCTTTAGTACAGTCAAAAACTTACATACAGCACCTTTAAGGAGAAAATGCTCAGCAATGGTGTTGACATTAATTTGCACGCGTTTTTCTTAAAGCATATTAAAAACACCACATAGCCATATAAATGACATATAAACAACATTAACAGCCTAATTTTTGCCACAGGGGATTTAGAAACATTATTAAATACCACATAACTTTGAACAAATGTTCTATTAACGTTACTTGAAAGTTTGTTCACAACTTTGAAAGGACCTTGCCAAAACGTTCCTCCTTCATAAGCTATATATATATATATATATATATATATATATATATATATATATATATATATATATATATATATATATATATATATATATATATAATTTTGATATAGTTTGTTGGTTGAAAATAATTTCATTTGAAGTTGTCATAACTCAAAAAATTTAGTTATGACATAATTTCTCATAATTTTTAAAGTGTAAACTTAACTTAAACTGAAATTAAAATCAAAACCAATTAAAAATATTAATAAATGCTACAATAGTATTTAAGTAATACTAAAATAACACTGGTCCCTTCTTCTAGAAACACCTCAAAATCACAGCCCACAGTGTGTAAACAGACGAGAGGAGATCAGTGGTGAAGTTACCTTGCGGGGCAGGGCTGTGTGTTACAGGACGCCACACCAGTGGATGGCCGAGTTCGAGAGTTACAGTAAGACGTGTTCACCTGAACTCTCAGATCCTTGTAGCAGGATGATTTAGTGACCAACTGACCTGAGGAACGAACACAAACAACATATGTCAATTCATCATGTAAATGTAGTTTTTACAAGGTGAAAATCTGTGCTAATATACACTATATTGCCAAAAGCCCCTTAAAAAGAAGTACAAGCATACCTGTTGTACTGTAATGGTTATATTATGTTTTATTATTGATTTTTGGGTTCCCTATTTGCCCGTGTTCTGTGTCCTGTGTCCCTAGTTAGTTTCATTGGTTGTAAATGAAACCCTGAGTTCTGTCTGTTCATTTTTCCGTGCCGTCTATAGTAATGTGGTTGTTTTCTATTGTGATCTCCTGAGTGTTCCTTTTGGATTTATTAAAGATTATTTTTATTTTATTCCTCGTCTTTGTGCGATCATTACAACTGTGACAACTGTGACACATACCTTTATTACGGAAATTATATACATTTTTAAAAGAATATATTTAACTCTTTCCTCACCAGTGTTTTTAAAAAAAGTTGTAAAATGTTTGATTATTTTCACAAATTTTTCATGGCCCCCAGAATATTTTGTGGTATGAATTTCTGAACATGCAATATATCAAAAGAAAGAGCAGACGGACGGATGGATATTTTTCTTACCCAAACTCATCGATTCGCTTCAGAAGGCCTTTATTAACCCTCCAGAGCCGTGTGGAGCACGATATTTGACGGACAGATGCATTTTTTATGGACTTCAAAAACAGAGCAACATTCACTACCATTATAAAGCTTGGAGTAGCCAGGACTTTTTTCATATAACTCCAGTTTTATTCGTCTGAAAGAAGAATGCCATATACACCTAGGATGACTCGAGGGTGAGTAAATCATGGGACACTTTAATTTTTGGGTGAATAACCCTTTAAGAGTGCATATTCTGACCCACTAAAGTAGGACTTATGTACATCTAATATGAAATTTCATAATTACTTTTATTGTCTTTGAAAAAATGGTTAAAGTGTACTAATGGATGTACTGAAAAGCATTTATGGTAAACTAAAATATACTTTAATGTCATTTCTATTGAAACTTGTAAATCAAGTATTTAAATATACTTGTAATTACACTTTTGTAATGATGAAGTTGCAATTTAGTACATTTAAAATATATTATCTTGTAATATTGAATAACACACTACAGTTAAAATTACTTTTACAACAAGTACTTTACATGTGCTATGCTAACACTTCAAAATAAGTGCACTTCTTTAAAGCACGACAAAATTATTATTAAAACGATGTTTTAAAATGTACTGTAAAGTAAAACTCAGTTTTCAGTGTGTTAGGAAACATGAAAGTCCCTTTAAGTACACATAAGTGGCATTCGATTTTATTATCATTAAAATATGTATATTATTATATTATCTGCAAGCACAATTTAAAAAAATATGCAGCACTTTTAAGATTTCAAGTACACTGCAAGTGGACATTAAACACAATAAAGTGCACTTCTTTTTCAAAAGGGCTCACAGGCTGAATTTGGGAGATTTTGAATCAGCGGATTCATTAAAAGGTCTGATTCAGAAGGATTTGTTGACAAATCTGATATTGCTGCTTCTGTCATGAACTCTTATGAATGTGCAAAGTAGAGCTTGGGCAGATGTCTAGATTTTCAGTGAATAATGATTTAAAATAGTAGAGCAGACTCTTGCAACGATTTTCAGGGAATGCATGAACCTATGAAATGCACTACCTTGAATGCAATGCAAGCTAAATGTATCTGCCAAATGCATAAATGTAAATATAATTCCTCAGGCGTCAATGCATATAAATATTCAAATATTCAGATTTGTTTTCTGTGCATATGCATTTTATAATGAACGTGTAAATGTAATCAGCGCATATGAATGATTTTAAGTGTATTGCAATAACCGGGGCATCATCATGAGCTTGAGCTGGAATTGCAGACTCACAGAAGCTCTAAAAGATCTGTGTGCTTTAAGTGTTTAACAGATTAACGTGACTGCAGTATAAGTTCTGGCCATCAGCATCTACAAGCAGCATGTTCCGTTCAGACTGGTGCAGTACCTCCTGCACAGGTGGCTGAGCACTGCGAGCGAATGATGGCCCACGTGTAGTTGTGTTTCGGCTGGCTCCGTCTCTCTGTATGGTCTTTGCTAAGTGTGTACTCCCACTGAATGCCTGGGTTCCAGCCCTGCAAGAGAACCTGTGCAAGGAGAAACATACAAGACCTAATGAACATTATTGAAAATCTCACATTCTTTTTTAATTTCTTGAGGACAATGAGTACACTGACTTTGCTTTAAGACAAAACGCCTCCCACATGCTGTGTCACTGAACAATGTCTCCTGCTATTAGAACATTTCACATTCAAATGTGTTAAATGCTGGTGGTTTTTAACCATAATTCCATTTTTATATAGTAACAAGAACATCTGCATGATATAAGAGTCAATTACATCCACAAAATAAAGAAAAATAAATATATTTTAAAAATTGAAGTTAAAACACAAGAGCTTAGAAATTTACTGTTTTATGTTGTAGTTCAGGTTGGTTTCATATGGTTTTGAGCTAAAAAAAAAAAAAAAAAAAAATTTAATTAAAGTGTAACTTTACCAACTTTCAACCCGCTTTGTATTGTTACAATGTCTGTAGTAAATGTAAATTAACAAACACCAGTCTCTCGTGAACAAGCGTACGACAGTTAGTGGAAGTCAGAGATTACAGTTTGTAAAGTTTTAAATGTTGATATTTTTCTTACACAAACACATCGCTTCTCTTCAGAAGGCCTTTATTAACCCCCCCGAGCCGTGTGGAGCACTTTTATGATGGATAGATGCACTTTTATGAGCTTCAAAAAAGAAACTGTCATTATAAAGCTTGGAAGAATCAGGACATTTTTTATATAACTCGGATTGTATTCGTCTGAAAGAAGAATGTCATATACACAGAGGATGGCTTGAGTAAATCATGCAGTAATTAAAATTTTTGGGTGAACTATCCTTTAAAGGTTTTCTTTTGAAGAGTGTAAATTGCTATAGCACTTATTTGTGTCAAGCAAGATTCAGCACTCTTGTTTACATCAAGAATAGGGCAGAGCGAGGCATAAACGCTTTTTGACTGTCCACTTGGGGTTCAGAGAATTCAATGAATAGAGTAGGCTATTTCAGAAACACTGGTCATGATGGCATCGATATGATGGACGAAATTGTATTGTAGTTGCAAGTACACTTATGCAATTGAGAGTCTTATGCAATTATTCTTGCATCACTAAATGCCATAAAGTGTCCTCCTTTTTGGTGTTATGGAAATGGGTACATTGTAACATGACCAAATGACAGCTTAAAATGTTATCTGATATAATAAAAAAAATATCCATGACAAACTAAAATATTTTGTCAATAAAATACAATTATTAACTTTTTAAATAAAATAATGGCATTTTTAATAATTAAAAATCTACAATTTTTGAGTTTGACAACAAACACATCTCGCTAAATACAGCTATACAGCATAGTTCAAAACATAATAATAATGAATCATTTCTGAACATTGACACTCAGTCATTATTCACCCTTTTCTCATGGTTTCTCAAAAGAATTCATAAAAGTATAGAATATAATATCATAGTTCTAATATGGGCTCATTGTAACGCAGTGTGACAACATGCCCCATCTGCACAACTGGGATTTAACCCCGGCTCGTGTCTCCTGCTGTTAGATCAGCACTAAAGAACCATCTCAACTGTTAAATAACAGATAGAAGATTACAATAATATCAGATTTGTCTTATTTTACATAAACACAAAAACAGAGATGAAATATAAACTTAAGTAAGAAATACTTTTGCTATGGTTAAATAAATGTTCAGCGATATCTTCCAAAGATTTTTTAATTTTGGCGCAATTTTTTCTCTAAATAATGTTGATATGGCAACTAATAAATACACAAAGTTTCATCATCCTGGCATGCGTTAGGTTGTGCCCCACACTCCCCTATCTCGTTTACATCTCCATAAATCTATGTTAGATATTTCAGTGTAGGTGAGATGCACGCTTTACACTATAACTCTGACAAGCAGCAGTATGACACACCAGCCCATCGCTCTCATTAGACACGGTGAGTGCCAATGAGGGCAAACTTATTACAGAGCGCAACAAAACTGAATACATAGCAAAATGTGTTGTTATTCTAAAGAATGTAATTGGCCAGTTATATAATTATGGAAGATAAAAAAAAAGTTAGGCAGCTACTACCTCAACCACCAGCGTCTCATTAGTGGGTCCAGTGGAGGTGAGGCTCTCTGGACGATTGTAGGGTCTCTTGTAGTTGAACACAGCCCCAGCGATGGCGTGTTGTCCAGGCCAGTCCACTGTCCAGCGTCCATTCAGGTAATACTTCCTCTGCAGGTTCCTCAGGGCCAGATAAGAGCTGGAGGAGTTCAGCTCCGTCACACACGGATACTGCGCGCTCCTGCCGGTACAGTCGCCACACGATAGTACTCTACACAAGAGAATTTATATTAGATTATAACAATATTTTTAAATGTAATTAATGTTGTACTTATTGTTATATTTTGAATGACATGCATGCAATTTTTTTCACAGGTAATTTCCTCATGAGTCTCTTATGAGGTTCCATCTTAGTTATAATTAGGGTAGTTAAATAAAAAAATACAAATTAAAAAAACTACAGACACAGATTTCTGTAATTATTTGTGAATAATTGCACGTAACATTCTAATTTGAAAGCATAAATATATTTTCACAATGAATCTCCATATTATTGTGGAAATAATTTTTTTTTAAATATAAGTAAATATTTTGTATTTTAAAGAAAATATAGGGATAAATTAAATAATTATTATAGCCATTCAACATTACAGTATAATTAAAAGCCAGACCTAATCTCCATATTACCTGCAAATTTATTTAAAAGACATTAGCATAGCTACTTTAGAAAGGGAGAAAGTGGAAATAAATAACTCTAATTGCATTTATTATTTTAAAGGGACCTATTATGCCCTTTTGTAAAATCTTGATTTTGCAGTCTACTAGAATAGATTTTCATGCTTGAATGTTCAAAAATACCTTATTTTTCACATATTTTACATTGTTGCAGCTCTTTTCCCAGTCTGTCAGTGACGTTTAGGGCTGCATTTCCCGAAAACCTTCTTAACGCTATGTCGCTCTTAAGTTATGCCTTAAGCTGTACCGTAATATTATTACGTGTTTCATGAAACGATCTTAGTATGCCTTCTGTAAGTCATTTGTTCGTAAGGCTGGTCTGGACCACTCTTACCTATACCTGACAGTTCATTCCAATAGTGGCCACCACTGTTTCTTTACATCTCAGTCTATACGAATATAATTCTGTTAATTGAAGTGTTTTCATGCAAAGAGTACAATTGTCATTACACTGATGTTTTTTTACCTTTTAATTATATTAAGGTCAGCATATTACATGTATATTATGTATATAGTTGTGCTAAATCAAAGACGGCGTAAGGTATAGTTCGGCGAACACGCCTTGAAATGGTATACTTTTAATTAAGTTATACCTTTAGAGTCTTTGTAGTAGCCTGGCTCCACCCTCCTACATACGTCCGCTCAATTTTCATTTTCCTTCAGTACTCCGTCTGGGTTTGCGGTATATTCGCTGGTTTTCATAGGTCAAATTTTAACTGGTCCAATCAGCAAACAGAGGGAGTGGCTGAGAACGATGACGTTAATGTCGTACGCTAGTTTGAATTGTAGACATGACATACGTCATGACCAACCATTAGCGATTGGTTATGGAAGCTCCAGAGTGGCTCTGGGCAGATCCAACAGTTTTAAACTTCAGCAGAGTACCCGCCTTCAAGGAAGTTAACGCTTGTCATTGGAGAGTGGCCAGACTCTCTGTAGAAATTAGGACCAGGCTATCTTCGTAGTGCGCTAAGAGACAACATTATCGTGAAATCCAGCCCTGTTTAGTTCCTGTCTCTATGAAGCCCCTCCTTCTGAAAAGTGCAATGTGCTCTGATTGTGTGTTGTGATTGGTCTACCACATGCAGGATGTTTGGGAAATGTCCCGCCCCTTACCATAACCTTAAGTTTTAACACACTACTAACGTAACTCAACCAGGCCCGCCCCTTCATATGCATTGGCTGGGAGTTATTGAGGAATGAGGAATATTGTGATTTGTTCATTCCCCGAAGAAAACTCAATTCTAAATGGTGTTTCAGGGAGTTCAGAAACAGTATGAAAACTTTGCAGACCTTTTTTTCATGCTCAAACAGCAATATTACACACCAAAGAAAATTGAAAATGTAAAAAAGCATAATAGGAGCCTTTAAATGCATTACACATCAATTATTAATCACATAAATTGATGTTATTTTTCCCAGCCCAAGTTAGAATGCTGTTCATACAGACATAGATTGCACATGCGTTCAGAGAATAAAGACACGTACGGCTCATATAATGTTGTTTGGTGTATTGTCCTTTGTAGATCTTGCAGGTGGAGTTGTTGCCCTTGCAGATGCCACACAAATCTGGCATGGCATTGGATCCCAGCACCCTGTCACAGCCCACTCTCTGGAAAACACAAATCATGACCTCCCAGAAAGCACAGAAGATGAAATACAGCACTCCAAATTACAACATTTTAGTGTAATCAGGCGAAAAGTCAAGGGAAGTGCCTCCATGACAATGCGATTGGCTGTTTATATTGTCAGTGTGATAATGTCCACATATAGTCCAAAAATCAGCCTGGGGTGCATTTCCCAAAAGGATTTTCTGTTTCTGTTCTGTTGTTGCCAACATAGTTCAACAATTCGTTGTTTCCTGAAACCATAGTTCCAGAAAACATTTGCAAAAAGCATTACATATTTACATGGTTGGAACTACAGCTCTGAACCATGCATTTGGGCACAATAAACAAGCTAACATGCACTGCATTGTATATCATTCATTCAATTTGAATATACACAGATCAGGCATAACATTATGACTAATATTGTGTTGGTCCCCTTTTGCTGCCAAAACAGCCCTGACCCTTCGAGGCATGGACTCCACTAGACCCCTGAAGGTGTGCTGTGGTATCTGGCACCAAAATGTTAGCAGCAGATCCTTTAAATTCTGTAAGTTTTGAGGTGGGGCCTCCATGGATCGGACTTGTTCAGCACATCCCGCAGATGCTTGATTGGATTGAGATCTGGGGAATTTGGAGGCCAAGTCAACACCTCAAACTCATTGTGCTCCTCAAACCATTCCTGAACCAGGTTTCCCAGCAGAACATTGCCCAAAGCATCACGCTGCCTCCACCGGCTTGCCTTCTTTCCATAGTGCATCCTGGTGCCATGTGTTCCCCAGGTAAGTGACACACACACACCCGGCCATCCACGTGATGTTAAAGAAAACGTGATTTATCAGACCAGGCCACCTTCTTCCATTGCTCCGTGGTCCAGCTCTGATGCTCACATGCCCACTGTTGGTGCTTTCGGCGGTGGACAGGGGTCAGCATGAGCACCCTGACTGGTCTGCGGCTATGCAGCCTCATACTCAACAAACTGAGATGCACTGTGTATTCTGACACCTTTCTATCAGAACCAGCATTAACTTCTTGAGCAATTTGGGCTACAGTAGCTCGTCTATTTGATCGGACCACACGGTCCGGACAGCCTTGGCTAACACATCAACTTTGAGGACAAAATGTTCACTTGCTGCCTAATATATCCCACCCACTAACAGGTGCCGTGATGAAGAGATAATCAGTGTTATTCACTTGTTCATGTTATGCCTGATCGGTGTACACTCACCTAAAGGATTATTAGGAACACCATACTAATACTGTGTTTGACCCCCTTTCGCCTTCAGAACTGCCTTAATTCTACGTGGCATTGATTCAACAAGGTTCTGAAAGTATTCATTAGAAATGTTAGCCCATATTGATAGGATAGCATCTTGCAGTTGATGGAGATTTGTGGGATGCACATCCAGGGCACGAAGCTCCCGTTCCACCACATCCCAAAGATGCTCTATTGGGTTGAGATCTGGTGACTGTGGGGGCCATTTTAGTACAGTGAACTCATTGTCATGTTCAAGAAACCAATTTGAAATGATTTGAGCTTTGTGACATGGTGCATTATCCTGCTGGAAGTAGCCATCAGAAAATGGGTACATGGTGGTCATAAAGGGATGGACATGGTCAGAAACAATGCTCAGGTAGGCCGTGGCATTTAAACAATGCCCAATTGGCACTAAGGGGCCTAAAGTGTGCAAATAAAACATCCCCCACACCATTACACCACCACCACCAGCCTGCACAGTGGTAACAAGGCATGATGGATCCATGTTCTCATTCTGTTTACGCCAAATTCTGACTCTACCATCTGAATGTCTCAACAGAAATCGAGACTCATCAGACCAGGCAACATTTTTCCAGTCTTCAACTGTCCAATTCTGGTGAGTTCGTGCAAATTGTAGCCTCTTTTTCCTATTTGTAGTGGAGATGAGGGGTACCCGGTGGGGTCTTCTGCTGTTGTAGCCTATCCGCCTCAAGGTTGTGCGTGTTGTGGCTTCACAAATGCTTTGCTGCATACCTCGGTTGTAACGAGTGGTTATTTCAGTCAAAGTTACTCTTCTATCAGCTTGAATCAGTCGGCCCATTCTCCTCTGACCTCTAGCATCAACAAGGCATTTTCGCCCACAGGACTGCCGCATACTGGATGTTTTTCCATTTTCACACCATTCTTTGTAAACCCTAGAAATGGTTGTGCGTGAAAATCCCAGTAACTGAGCAGATTGTGAAATACTCAGACTGGCCTGTCTGGCACCAACAACCATGCCATGCTCAAAATTGCTTAAATCGCCTTTCTTTCCCATTCTGACATTCAGTTTGGAGTTCAGGAGATTGTCTTGACCAGGACCACACCCCTAAATGTATTGAAGCAACTGCCATGTGATTGGTTGATTAGATAATTGCATTAATGAGAAATTGAACAGGTGTTCCTAATAATCCTTTAGGTGAGTGTATATGTTTCAGTCTATATATTTTAACATCACAGATGAACAGTGTTTTTGAGGAGTGCATATGTGCATACATGTGTAAAGGAACCCTAGAGTAGGCTATGACATAAGAAGGAACCCATGATGAATCAAACATCAAATAAAGGAAAATGGCACGGAAGAGAAACAATGAAAATGTCATCAGGTGCCATGTTTGTTACAGCAAGACCGAGTGCCATGTCGCTTTAACATCTCAGAGATCTCAAATAGATTAATTTGAATAAGTTATTACTCCTCCACCTGCGCGTGATGTCATTAACAACAGTCCTATATTGTTGAACCAATGCGGTTCAAATGACTGAGGTGCGACGATGTTACTACGGCTTCGGTACTAGTTGGTTAGTTTCTCCAAGTGATGCATTGTACTATGGTAGTTAATCAGCATGTTTGTTGATTGGGAAACACACCCCTGAATGGATCAAACAAGTGGAAATTAGTGGATTAATTATAAAAAACAACTCACCAACTCAGATATCAGCCCGTTCAGTAATGTCCAAATCAAATCGAACTTATAGTAATTACACAGTTTATGAGAATAAACCTGCACATGTGCCTGCGACCATCAGGTAAATACAGGTTTATCAGAAACACGCTCAAATGTAAACATGTTGTACTGTATTAATAAATAAGTACAAGATGTCTCAAACTGCAAAGATAATATAAAGAAACATAAAAGGGTGATGATTTCAACATGTATGAAATACACAGAGATCAAATGCTCTCAGCTAAATAGTTCTCTTGTATGTTCATGTGCAGTGTGTAAAAATATTCTTTCTGTAATGGTTTCGGTGCAAACTACTTATGTCATCGACTCATGTATAATCCAAAACATGAAATGACAAATGACTAAGCTTATTCATAATTACTGCTTATTTAAATGAAATAAACTGAACTACAATTGTTCTGGTCCACTGCAACGTGTCACTATTTCATACTACCACAATTTCTCTTTGAATGTAACAGCGGATCTGAAATGTTGTCACTGAAATGCAGACGCTGAAGTCAAATTTAATGGAAAAGAATTGCAGTTGGCTCTCTCGCTGCAAACATGCAAACACGCAATATGAAACTGATGTGTTTTCTGGAGGTGAGTCTCTCCAGAAAGACATTTTCTTTTCTTTTTCAGTTCTCTGAATTAAACTGAGATGAAATGCATTTGGTCTATCTGCCTCAACAGGGATTTCCACAGCAGAAGAAATGTGAGAATTCACTACAGATGATCCCTCTTAAAAAACTCTGGCTCTAATGATAACACACAAACTGTGTCAGTAGTCCATTATCAAAGAAAACCCCCCAGCTAAAGCACAACTGAGAGATGCTTTTATTATAGTAGTCATGTATTACAATTCAGAACAAACCACTGGATAGAGAATAGAACAAGCCTGAGTGAAGAATGTTTTGCATTCAACACAGCTGAGAGTTACTTTACTATCACATTACTCAGTTACTTGTAAGTAACTAGACTAAGGCCAGACAGCATCTATAGTTATAATATCAACAGAGACAATTACTAAAGACCTTAGGTTATACAGTATCACAAATTCAAAATTATGAATATTGTACATTACCTCACAAATTCCATCAATGCAGACATCTGCGCTGTCCTGTGTGCAGAGCGTCCCATCCCTGACTTTACTGGAGAGGGCGAAGAAGAAGTCGTAACCTTCAGCAAAGCAGTACAGCTTACACACGTCTTGATCTGGAATAACACACATACGCACACACACATGCACACACACATTGGGTTTTCATGTTTTATGGGGACATTCCATAGACATAATGACTCTTGTATTGTACAAACTGCATTTTCTATCACCCTACACTAACCCTTATCCCTAAAACTACCCATCACAGAAAACGTTCTGCTATTTTAGATTTAAAAAAGATTAAAAAAAAGATGTCTCCACAAGGTCAAAATTTACCAGTATTACTATACTTGTGGGGACATTTGGTTCCCATAATGTAGGGAATACCAGGACACACATGCATGCGAGCACACACACACACACACACACACACACTCAGACATAGTTTATTGAACACAAATGTCTAAGTTCTGAGATCTCAGCAAATCTCATGTGCATTTACACCATCAGTTTCCTTTCACTAAAATTAAACTATAATCAGTGGCCAGTGAATTCAAAGTATTCACCCCTCATGGATTAGTTCCTGCTCTGACTTTGTGAAACTATAACATATTTACATAGAATAACTACCTTAATTTATAATATTTCATCCTGCTTGGTTTGCATAGCCTAATCAGTCACACTAGGAATTTAACTCTGAAATCACACAAAATACATTAACCAGGTACAACTGTGTTGGTTTCAAATCCATCTGTGTTCAATTGTCTGAAAGCACACCAAATATCACTGACTCGGTAAGTCTCACAACTAATGAAGCCCAAGGAACTTCGAGATGAAGTTGGAAAACAGCTGGAAATGATTATAGAGAGACTGACAAAGCTCTGAATCTTCCTAAGCACTACGAACACTGTCACGATAACCCTATCCCCCACCATTAACTTGCTTTAAAATCGGAGGGAAATACCTGGGCAATAAAAGCCCCATTCCCAGTCTAAACTCTAGCACTAAATCTAAAATCTTGATAAATGTGGTTTCAGAACGAACAAAAATGTGGAACTAGTAACATTTCCTAAGCAGCAAAGTCATTAAGAATGGAAGAGATGGCAGCATCATGCATTGGGGTGTTTTTGGGAGGAACTGAAAAGCCTGCTGCCATTTAGGAAAACATGGATGAAGACAAATACAGAAAGACCCTTCATGAGAACTTGCTCAGTCACCCAAATATCAAATCAAATCAAATCACCTTTATTTATATAGCGCTTTTAACAAGTCCAATTGTTTCAAAGCAGCTTCACATTGTTAAAAGTAAAATAATGCAACAGAATTTGTACAGCCGTTCTGGTGAAACGGTGATGTTATCCAGCTAATTTCAAGTATCATATAGCATCAATGCGGGCAGATCGGTAATATAGAAGAAATTTAAATATCTGCATTTAAGTATCTTTTTAACACAATAATGACCCAAAGCACATGGGAAAACTATGAAATGGCTTGAAATATGTCCGATCTATAGAATCTGAACCAACTTTCTCCATCTCAAGATACTTTGTGCTTAGAGATTCCAGTCGTACCTGCAAGATGATGCATGACTGTAATTATTTCTAATGGACCATGTAGAAAGTAATGACTTTGGGGGGTGAAAGCGTATTTCGCTCCAGAGACATTAATGTTCTTTCTGGTGTGTAAATGTGTTGAATTTATTGTGTGGTGAAAGGAAGACACATTTAGTTACATTTAGGAGGAGTAACAGAAACAAAATGTGAAAAATTCAAGGGGGCGAATATCATATGAATATCTGAACATACTTCACTTCATTCTAACTTCATAAATAATGTTTTCATCCAGAATTGTGTCAAATGCATGGACTTATTTCTTTTATACATCCCATCAACCAATAAAAATACATGTTTAGACCAACCATCCACACGTGTGTAGGGTTTCCACTTGTAGTACCATCCGCGGAAGGGCTTGCTGTTGAACTCGGCACACTGAGCAGCCCTGAAGTCCACGGCGTTCTGAGGGCAGTCAGCAGTGTTACACAGTTTATAAGAGCGAGACGAGCCCTCATAAAACCTGCCGCCATACATTGGCCTGAGAGAGAAGAACAGACAGGAAAAAACTGATCATAAGACAGAACTAGGATGAGACATCCTGATTTACGTGACGGCTGTTAGAGCTGACAGCAACTTCATCACTCACGGTTGCCAAGTGGCTGTAATGTTTGTTGTAGTAATGAGATGCATTGCCAATAAAATGAAGATGTCATTCTACATTGACAAGGAATCAGTTTTCTTGATGCTTAAAATTAAATTAAGTTTTTGTATATAAAGTGCAGCAATGCATAAAGCAACATATCACGAACAAGATGAACAATTATCATTGCAAGAATTAAATCCACTTGCAATGCCAGCAATTTTCCATGCAGCAGTGCTTATTATTATATGCCTGCTTGTGGGAAATGAAAACTCGTGTAGAACTTATTTCATAAGATCAAACGGATTCCACTGTCTGTCTCCAATTCTGTTGAAACTGTTTCTGAGTTTCATGAAGTCTAAGGCTCTGGTGATTGGCTGATACTGTTCTGTGGTTCCATGAGCAAAGATAAGAGAAATTAAAGCTGGTACTTCTGAAGAGTTCTGTGCATGCCATGAGAACTCCACTATTATTGAGCTCCTTGTTTCAAACCAAGTCTGAAAAAAAATTTTAGTAGCAAAATTTGCTACAAAACTCTAAATAAATAAATGGATTATAATAAAATGGATATGAAATTTGCTACATCAAAAAAAAAAAAAAAAAAAAAAGTTTGAAATGCTTATGCTCACAGAGGCTGCATTTATTTGATCAAAATACAGTAAAACAGCAATATTGTGAAACAATATTACAGTTAAAAATAGCTGTTTTCTATTTGAATATATTTGCAATAAGTGCAATTTATTCCTGTGCTGGCAAAGCTGAATTTTCAGCATCATTCCTCCAGTCTTCAGTGTCACATTTTTTCACAGTTCTTTGATGAATTGAAAATTTAGAAGAACAGTATTTATGATTTTGTAACATTATAATTGCAATTACTGTCACTTTTGATACATATAATGCATCCTTGCTGAATAAACATTAATTTCTTTAAAAAACTTCTTATTGACAAATTTTGAACAGTAATGTTGATATTTTATTAATTGCGATAAGATACATCAGACTCACTAGCTATGTTTTCATTCAAAGTTGCAAATTTAACTTATGTGCAAAATTGGAATATCGCATAAAACTGTTTCCATCCATCTAGTCGAAGAGAACAAAATTGTCAATTCCTGATATAACTGGCACTAAATATCATTAAGAAACATAGAAGAAGCCACTGTGTATAATAATGTTCATATAAATTACTTGCAATACATGCATTATCTTGCTTTCAGAGGCAGATGCCTGCTGTTTGGGAATGTGGTCATGTAAGAAAGTTCTGGGAGGGAATTATACCGATCAATTTTGATGACAGACTTTGCTCAGACATTTCTGAACAACCAAAACACCATTTCAAATGCTGTGCAAAAGATTGGTCCGCTGGTTAGTCCAGTTATGACGTCCCATCGCACAAAGTCACGTGATTTTTTTATGTGAATCGAGGAATTTATTCTGTAATTTCCATTGTAATTTATGCGCATGTTTAGCTTATCAGATAAAAAAACGACTCAAACAAGCTTATTCTAAAAAAAAAAAAAAACGACTCAAACAAGCGCATTTTACTTATGTGCATTTTGGCATTTCCATCCAGCAGCTTTTTATGCAATATCCCAAAATGTGCATACAAATGGATGGTAACATTAGCTACTGTGCATTATTTTATTTTGTTTAAAATCCTGTTGTGCATGTTTTTCATGTCAAAATGTTAAACTTGTTATGAACAAGCCTTTAGTGGAGACCCTCTCACTCCACATTTATTGTCTGATACTTCACACGACTGCAGGTATGAATGTACCTGGGGCTGCTGCAGTGTCTCTCTCTGTAGGTCACTCCACTCTCACAGGTTCTTGAGCAGCTGGACCACCCAGACCAAGATGACCACTGACCATTCACTGGCTTAGGACCTTCATCACCTTGCTTTACACACTGACCACGACGGCACCACTGCAAACAACACACAGAAACACACACATCAGTCTGAGCAATAATGGTGTTTCAATTTAAAGGGATAGTTCACCCAAAAATAAAGATTCCAGCATCATTCTCTCACACTTATGTTGTTCCAGACACATGTGTGTCATGTAGAGTTGCAGAGGAAGATGAAAGGGGTGAGGAAACTTGCTACTTCAAGATACTTTAACTCAGTAAAATAAACAGGGTTATCCAAACAAGAGAAAATGCAAACTACAATGCAACAGCTTACACACATATGGTAAGACAGAGACAAAGAAAACTGACTAAAACCTAAAGAGAAGACAATGAAACTAAACATAATTCTGACATTACACCCCCCTCCTGGAAGATGCATCCTGATGCCATAACAAGAAACAATATCCAACAGAGGAGGGTGGGTGGGGGCTCTGGAGATGGGAGCAGAGCTGGCAGATGGGACATTCAAGGATGAGGGAGAAGCCAGGGAAGAGACAACGGTGGGAGGAGCCATGAAGTGACCCCAAACAGTTCTAGTAGGCTGAGGGCCCATAGTGGAGCCAATGGAGGGAGTAGCCATGGTGGAGCCTTGGTGTAGGCTCCAGGCCGAACCAGGGGGATGACTGACAGAGGTGGAAACCAAGTCAAAGCCAAAAAGACTGGGTGACACCGCAGGACCTGGAGACCAAGGCGAAGGCATGGGGACGAGCAGCTGAGGTGGAGCCGGGGTGCTGGATGACTGAGGACTGGACTGTTTCAGGACACTTTTGCCGATCCTCTGTGGCCATCTGAGATCCTTCGGAACGCCGAGTTGAACAATGGCCAGAGCCAGCGGCGTAGAACAAAGAAACACCGTGGGAAACGTGCTGGTATCCGTAACAGACTGAGGAAAAGGGCATTCAGACCTCCTCTCCCGAGCATTCTTCTAGCAAATGTTCAATCCTTGGATAATAAGATGGACGATCTTAGAGCCAGGATAAGTTTTCAACGGGACATGAGAGACTGTAATATCTATTGTTTGTCTGAAACATGGCTCACGCCCGCGGTCCCGGACACAGCTGTGACGCCGTCGGAGAACTTCTCTGTTTTTCGGATGGACAGAACAGCCGAGGCCGGTAAATCCAAAGGCGGTGGAGTGTGTTTCATGATCAACAAGAAATGGTGCGATCCCAGGAACATCACCATTCTCGCGGTCCTGCTCACCTCATCTGGAACATTTAACAATCATCTGCCGCCCATTCTATCTGCCGAGGAGTTTTCTGCGGTTGTCGCGACCGCCGTTTACATCCCACCGCAGGCAGACACAGCGCTGGCTTTATCTGGCCTTCATGATGTTGCCAGCGGCGCCATAAACCAACATCCCGACGCGGCATTCATTGTCGCGGGCGATTTTAACAAAGCAAACCTAAAGAAAGTCCTGCCAAACTTTCACCAGCACGTCTCCTGCCCCACACGAGGAGCAAACACACTGGATCACTGCTACTCTCCGTTTAAGAACGCCTATAAAGCGCGGTCACTTCCAGCGCTTGGCAAATCGGATCATGCCGCCATTTTCCTCACTCCGAATACAAACAAAAGCTCCTCCAGGAACCCCGGTGAGGCGGGAAGTTAAGCGTTGGTCGCCCCACTCAGAGACCGCGCTTCAGGCAGCTCTTGATGACGTTGACTGGGACATGT
The DNA here is from genome assembly GCA_018749465.1 of Paracanthobrama guichenoti. Classification (NCBI taxonomy): domain Eukaryota; kingdom Metazoa; phylum Chordata; class Actinopteri; order Cypriniformes; family Gobionidae; genus Paracanthobrama; species Paracanthobrama guichenoti. The sequence goes on from CM031958.1 coordinate 8,470,190, forward strand.
TCGAGCGAAGTTCAGCTGACGTGAAGCGAGTTCACAGACGTGGCGCTTTGCTTCATCAACACGCTTACAGAGCAAGCCACGCAAACAATAACAATAACGTCCTTCTCAAATCAGAAACCGTGGGTGGACAATTCAATCCATGCGGCAGTGAACGACGCACTGCTGCTTACAACGCCGGTCTCCATTCAGGGAATATGAATGAATACAGATCGCCCTGTTATGCTCTCAGACGAGCAGTTAAAGCCGCAAAACTCCGTTATAAAGACCGAGTGGAGTCTCATTTCCAACTCAACGACTCGCGGCGCGCATGTGGCAAGGTCTGAGGTCCATCTGCTCCTTTGGATCTAAATCCTCTGCAGAGGCAAGCGTTGATCCGTTGCTCGTGAACGAAAGTTAAACTCTTTCTATGCTCGCTTTGACTGTAACCGCGGTAACGCGACTCGCCAAGTGGCGCGTTAGAGGAAATTACTCAGAGCAGCAACAACCACGTGATCTCTGTCTCAGAGGATGAAGTTCGGAGAGCACCTCAGCGTGTGGACGCCAGGAAAGCTGCTGGGCGGATGGTATTTCAGGTCGTGTTCTGCGGTCCTGTGCTGATCAGCTCACCGGGTTGTTTACATCTATCTTTAATGAGTCCTCGCTACATCTGTGGTCCCCACCTCCTTCAAAAAATCCACCATCATCCCTGTCCCTAAGAACAGTAAACCCTCTTGCCTAAATGACTATCGTCCAGTGGCTCTCACGTCTATAGTCATGAAGGTCTTTGAGAGACTCATTAAAAACACCATTTGCGCCTTCATTCCTGACACTTTGGACCCTCTTCAGTTTGCCTATCGTCCCAATAGATCGACTGAAGATGCCATCTCTCATGTCCTCCACTCCTCCCCTCACTCACATCGACAGCAAAAGTGGGAACTACGTAAGACTGCTATTTATTGACTATAGCTCAGCCTTTAACACCATAGTTCCCACCAAGCTAACCTCCAAACTCCTGGATCTCGGCCTGAATCCTTCTCTCTGCCACTGGATTGAGGACTTCCTCACTGGCAGGCCTCAGGTGGTGAGAATAGGCCAGTCCACCTCCACCTCCATCACCCTGAGTGTGGGAGCTCCACAGGGCTGTGTCCTGAGCCCCCTGCTCTACTCTCTCTACACGCATGACTGTTTGTCCACACACAGCTCCACCTCTATCATCAAATTTGCTGATGATACTGTTGTCCTGGGCCTCATTTCCAACAACAATGAGACGGCATACTTGGACGAGGTGGAGCATCTAACAGCATGGTGCCAGGACAACTGTCTCTCTCTGAATGTTGGCAAGACCAAAGAAATGATTGTGGACTTCAGAAGAGACAGCAACGGACATACTCCCCCTCATGATCAGCGGGTCACCAGTAGAGAGAGTGAGCAGCTTCAAGTACCTGGGAGTAAACATCTCCGAGGACCTGACCTGGACTGCTCACATTCAGACACAGGTGAAAAAGCCAGGCAAAGACTGTACCACCTGCGCCAGCTGAGGAAATTCAGGCTTTCACCAGCTATCCTGAAAACTTTCTATTTAGGGGCGATAGAAAGTGTTTTAACTCAGTGCATCACAGCGTGGTATGGGAACAGCACCAGTCATGACCGCAAAGCCCTGCAAAGAGTCGTGGCGCTTATCCGAGCGTATCTCAGGGTCAGCTCTCCGTCTCTGCAGGACGTCTACACCAAACGCTGCAAAGGTAGAGCTACCAAGATCATCAAGGACTCTAATCACCCTGCAAACCCTCATTTCACGCTGCTACCATCTGTAAGCGCGCCCAAGCCTGATGGCCAAAACTGAGAGACTCAGGAGGAGCTTCTTCCCCAGGCCATCAGACTCCTGAACTCAGTCACTTAACATCACGTGACTTCACGCCAGGATAAACATCGATACACTGACATTGCACTGCACTTTCTGTTCTCGTTGTTACTGTGTAACAACCTGTCATAAACCTGTTTGCACATTATACTCTTTATACATTTGTTAACCACATATTTATAAGTCTACAGTTTACTCACTGCAAAGTCTACTTCAATTATTTTATTCCACTTTATCCTTATTTGTTACCTTTTTTCTCTTGACTTGATTATTTATAATTCTACAGATATGGACATATATATATATATATATAGATAGTACTTTTTTTATATCCTATTTCTATTATAATTTCTTCCTTGTGTTTTTAACTGTGAATTTGCACTGTCCATGGAGCGGACCTGTTTACATTTCACTGCCGGTTGTATATTCTGTATATAACTGTGTATGTGACAAATAAAACTCTTGAATCTTGAATCTTGAAGGACTGAGGTAGAGCCAGAGGGATGGAGGAGCCCGATGGAGCCGAAGGGGTGGAGAGACGAGGCACAGCTAAAGGACCGGAATCTTGTGGCACAGGTATAGCAACGACTGACCAAAGCGGAGCCAGAGGGACGAGGGAGCCTGGTGGAGGTGTGAGGACGATGGTCCCAGATGGAAATGAGGGGGTGAGGAGCAAAGGTGGAGTCGACTGGTCAACGGGCTGAGGTGGGGTTACAGGCTCAGCTGCCCAAGGTGGATCCAGGGATCCTTGTCCAAGGCGGAGATGGAGACTGAAAACCCAAGGTGGATCAACACAGCAGAGTGGAGCCAACAGATGAGGAGCCGAGGAACTGAAGGGAGCCAGCGGAGGTGGGGGCCGAGGGACTGGAAGGCTAAGGAAGAGGAGGCGAGAGAGGAGGCTGGGTGAGACCATCTGCGATGAAGGAGACATTGGAGCTGGCCGACAAAGGAGACATGGACTGGGCAGGACCAGCGGCGACAAAGGATTTTGGAGGTTGGAAGGAACCACTGGAGCCAAGACAGTTAGGCAATCGACTTGGACTGGTAAGTCTATTAATCCATACGGGACTGACAGCAACAAACACAGTTTATACACAAGACAGAGACAAAGAAAACCCATGACTGGAACTTAAACAGAAGACAACGCAACTAAACATATTCCTGACAGTATGAACACAAAAGGTGATTTATTAAATAATAAAATTTCTGCTCTTTTCCATATAATGAGCATACATTTTCAAAATGACAAAACAAGCATGATAAAACTATCATAAAAATGGTTCATATGATGCATAAAGTATATTTAACAGGATTGTGAGGAATAGTCTGATAATTGACTACAAATCCATTAGATCCTATTGGTCTCTTGACTGCATTGATATGCATTTGGTATTGCAACATACATCAACCATCTTTACATACTTGTAACGAGAAACACTTATAAACAAAAGAGAATCTTCAACTGAAGGAAGTTTTGTAAAGGTCCGGAACAACACGAGGGTGAGTAAATTATTGTTTGAATGGCCCAGCTTCACAGATTAATTTTAATTCCCATCAGGCACCATTCCATCTAATTCAACTCTGTGTGAGAGGTTAAAGACTGAATGAATGATAGTCCCAGTCCAGTGCTCTTCACACCCTCTGTGTAACTGAAACTCATGGGATGGAGCTGATATTTCCTGCAAGCAGATTGTCAGGATTCCTAGAGGAGGCTGTCATCATTAGTGCTACGTACCGTCACTGGCTCTCACTCAGATTAAACTGTCGTGTTTAATATATCACAAACCGAACACCTCCAAGAGCCTCGAAGAACACATGTGAAAGACATCTCAGACCACCAGCGAATGCCTCCGTATCAGCCAGAGCAGACACGCGCTGGAACAAGAGAGTGTGTTTGTACGAGAAGTGCTCTTGTTCCTGCACCCCAGGATGGGTCTGTAATTACCCTAATGCCCCATATATACTTCAGTAACATAAGTTAGTAAAGAGACGGCCCAGGAGGTCAGCCCAGGCCCGCATGAGCTCATTAAACCCAATCTGCTGTGAAGGGCCTGAATCAGTGGAAAGGCATCCTAAGGGACAACAAGAGAGGAGGAGAGCAATGACGAATACTGTATCTAACGGTTAACACTGACTAACACAGCAGAGATCTATTCATCTGTTTATTTGTGTGGTTGGTGTATCTGACACTTTTTTGTAGTTTGAACTGCAAAAGTTCCATTGTAAAACCTGATCCAAACCAAACACATCTTTAGCTTGAAATCCGATTAAAGCATTTGGATGAGTTGAGATGAGCTGAGATGACAGACAGACCCTAAATAAGGTATAAAAACATATGCTGATGCAGTGCTGATGCAGAGTTTATATCTCGCAATTCTCATTATTTTTTCTCACACTTCTGACTATAACTCGCAATTCTGACTTTATATCTCGCAATTCTCATTATTTTTCTCGCACTTCTGACTATAACTCATAATTCTGACTTTATATCTCGCAATTGCGAGTTTATATCTCACAATTCTGAGGAAAAAAGTCAGAATTGTGAGATAAAAAGTTGCAATTATATTTTAAATAGTTTTATTCAGTAGCAGAAACAAGCTTCCATAGTCAGATTGCGAGTTTATAACTAAGTTTATGACATGCAATTGCAAGATATAAAGTCAGAATTGTGAGCTATAAACTCACAATTCTGAGAAAAAGTCTTTTTTCCCCTCTTGGACTTCTGAGAAAAGAAGTCAGAATTGCGAGTTATTAAGTCAGAAATGCAAGATATAACCTCGCAATTGCGAGAAAAAGAGTCTTGCAATCTTCTGACTTTATATCACACAATTCTGACTTTATAGCTCAAAATTGCGAGTTTATATCACATAATTCTGAGGGAAAAAGTCAGAATTGTAAGATAAGAAGTTGCAATTATCTTTTAAATTCCGTGGCGGAAACAAGCTTCCATAGTTCATCCAAAAATGCTAAATCCAAAATTTTGTCATCACTTACTCACCCTCAGGTTGTTCCAAACCAAGTTTCTTTCTTCTGTTGATATTTTATTTGACTGTTCTGATATTTTAAAGAATGTTGGTAATTAACCATTGAGGTAACCATTGATTTCCAAAGTAGGAAAAAAATACCATGGAAGTCAATGGATACTGTCTGGTTACCAATATTCTTTAAAATATCTTGTGTTGATATTTAAATTTATTTATTGTGTTGAACAAAAAAAAGAAACTCATACAGGTTTGGAACAACTTGAGGGAGAGTACGTGATGACGAAATTTTCATTTTTGGGTGAACTATCCGATTATTAAAAACTCCCTCTTTGAAACCACATCTGTTCTCTTCATGACGTATGTCTTTACGGAGGGTGGGACTAAATATCCTCCAAACTGGACAGAATCAAGTCCCGTCCTACATTTTTTCTTCTCCCAGAAGCCGCTTTCACTCGAATATACATCAAAATAGGAAAGAAAAGACTATCGCAGCTTTTGTTTCAATACAATAAAAGCACTTCTTTTTCACAAGGGTTTCCTCTGCCCTGTTGAACTTAACCTTTTCTAGTACGCAGAGTTCTCATATGAAGCTCTTCAGCTTCTCTTGTGAACATCACTATCACACTATTTTGTTTTTGTGACTCTCAGTACAAATTGTTCACTCATTCAATCCGCTGGCATTTACGCCAGCCTCTCTCTGCTCGGCCTCCCTGGAAACACTCATTTAAGACACTAGACATCTGTTAAAAACCTATCTGAAAGAACAACAAAATGCTTTCTCCCCCGCAGGGATAATGTCACAGGCTAAATAACCAGAGAGGATGTTAATGATTAAACTCTTTCATTGACAAGGAACAGACCATTTGGCTTTTTATTTTGTGCCACTTGAGCTGTGTAACTTGATTTCTTTTTCAGGTGATACGCATCTGAACACTTCTGTGATTGTGACTCACCATCTCTGGACCGCAGGCAGAGCCCTCGGCAGCCGGCATGAACTTGGTCTCACATTTTCTTCCGACCCGATGGCACCACAGGGCTTTTGCAGATGTCCTGTGTGACACACATCAAACAGGCGTGTTGATATGAATGCATTATAGAACCTGTCATTGTGACATAAGTCTGAGCGATAGTTATACTGAACAAATTAAGGATTATAACACATTACGCAATGGATAGATGAGTCCAAAAGGCAGTTGTACAAAATAATGACATTGTTTATGATCTCTGGATATAATAATGACCTGTCTGGTTTGTTTTAGCTTTAGCGTCACATGCCAAACACTCTGTATGAGGGTGAATCTGCAACTAACGGAACTTTTTTAGATTACACTTTATTTCTATAGTCCACTTTAGACTTTGCAGCTTTGTAGCAGCTTTGAAACTACACGTCGACTAACTCTCATTAGAGTATTAGTAGACTGTTTGGTTAAGTTTAGGCTTTGTGGAATAAGTTGTCATATACTTGCAAAGTTTTTTACTTCCCTTTAACTTCCAATTTACTAACTTACTAATACATTTATTTAAAACATTGTAAAATCTTGAAAATTCAAAAAATTCTAACCATTAAAACCATGTTTGCTGTTAATTTGTTATTTATGAAAATTTGTAATGTTTTTATAACAAAGATTGCTGTTCTCAGTCCTGCTGTTATTACCGTCACACCAGACACTTAGAGAACAATTGAGTTTATACTTAGTTATTTTCATAGAGATGAGAAGTGACGGGCGAGAACATCTCTGCCAGATATTGAACAGAACTCTTCAAACTGATTTTTTTTTTTACATTTACACCATGATATGAGAGTATGTTGAGAGTATTGGCAAATTCATCAGACACTCTTAGGCTCTGTTTATACCTGGTGTTAAGATGCGTTTTTGGTCGATCAGATCACAAGTGGATGACACTAAATACAGGTTTAAACAGGGTCTAAAACGTTTTGAGCTTGTCCACTTTCGACCACTTCCTAGAGGTAGTCAAAAACGATTCGACCGGATTGCTTTCATAGTGTAAACACTCATATGGTCGAATGTGTTCAAACAGCCACAAAAGACCATCTACTCTCCACTTACTGACCTGATGTGTAAACATTATGGGAAACATGCTAGCCAGACAGGATTTAAACTTTGTCGGATGGAGACCCAAGAGATGAAGACGAAAAACGTACCAAGCACAATGTTCTCTCAACATTCCTGATTTCTAACACACACTTACAGCATTCGGCTGGTTTTGTGGCTGTCAGAGCATAAACGAAAGGTGTTGCTCTCCATATGTTTTTCCATCGTCTCTGGTCGCGTTCATATATAAATTGTGCAAGCTTATTTCGTCAATTACAAAACCCATACATTTACCCACCCTCAAAGAAAACAGGACAGACATGGTTGAAAGTGGACAAAAGAGACGGATTAAAACACCAGGCATAAATGTGAGTATGTGTCTCCCTTGTCTACTCCCTTGTGATCCGATCAACCAAACTGCATCAAAACACAAGGTGTAAACAGGGCCTAAATGTGTTTTACTGTCCCAGATCTTCCTCTCATTCATTTGCTCTCTGAAACAAGAGCAAGAAACGGCTGCACGCGTTTTATATGTCCATATTATTCACATCTGGATTATTGTATCATATTTTGACAATGGGAGCACAGATGGGAGGAATCGAAGGCAGTTTGCCAGAGTGATCACAGAAATCCCAGCACAAGTTCTGCAGCTGTGAGTTAAAGTGAGACCTCCTCAAATCCGTCCCGTTGTTCCTGCTGAGCTTGAACATCTCAGTCCTATCACAGCTCTGACTGCCAGAGAATATGAAGATGCTAATTCAAGGGGGAAAGCAATGGGAGCTCAGGATGACAGAACAGCTTTGCTTGAAGCGCATCTACAGAACAATTTCTATCCCGTTCAGTGACATGAAATGAGCAGGCCCCTCTTTGTGCTTTGTTTTTATAGTCCAATGTAAATTATTGTTCCATTTCCATTTAATGTTTCAGATTCTGGGTTAATGGAACACTTTACTATCCAACAATATAATTTTTTTTTCTTTGTATGGCTATATTTACATTGTGTTTAACACAAAATAAGTGTCAAGTCAAGTCACCGGCAAGTGCATGAGTTTCTTTCTTCTGTTGAACACAAAAGAAGATATTTTGAAGAATGTTGGTAACCAGACAGTTGATGGTAGCCAATGACTTCCGTAGTAGTCTATGGAAGTCAATACATTACAGTGGGCAGCCATTTGCTGTGGTGCCAGGGGAGTGACTGGGGGTTAGGCACCTTGCTCAAGAGCACCTCAGTCGTTTCCTCCCGGCATTGAGTATCGCACTGTGACCTTTGGGTTACAAGTCTGACTCTCTAATCATTAGGCACCAACTGCCCTACTAATTACTATTTGGATAACTGCCCTGCTAGGAAACTTTTTTGATAGGAATTAATCAATCACGCGTGAGAAATACACTTGCAGAATACAGTAGCTCTATTATGGCAGCTGAAAACTTACATCCATGCCAATTATTCTGTTGTATCGGACAGCAAATCATAAAGAAAAATTCGAATTGCACATTTATGGTACATGCATTTAGTGCATGCATTTAATTTGACTGCGTATGTACAGTTAGGTGAGATCAGGACAATAGGAACAGAGATTCCCACTGGCGTCCCTCCAAAGTATTTTTAGCTCTGCCTTTGCTTCACGAGACCATGCAGGCCTGAGAGAAGTCTGCCGGAGCTGCACTCTATCAGATTTCTCTACAGGAGGTCCAATTTTAGATGTATAGACTAGACTACAGTGGAAAAATTATTTTAGCAAATCTCTATTGAGTTCAGACGGCCTGAATTCCTGCATCACAGAAAACGTTACAACTGATTTACAGATTTCAGCAACAGAGAAACAGAGCAAGTGCTCTCCTCTCAGGAGTTGAGTGTGCAGTGATGTTATGAATAATCGAGCTGTCTGAACCATCCGTGCATTAGACTCCTGGACTAAAGGATGCAAGTCTGTAAAAATATGGGCCAATGTACTGTGTTAGTATGAAGGAATATTCCATATTGATAGTTTACAGGTGTTTTACCCTATTTTTAATTACGCATTGCTTTAGCCCTATCACACATTCAGTTTTTACTGGTAAATTACTGTTAAGAGATTAGGGCCAGATTTACATAATGACCAACACAACCTACCAAGAGCAACACAAAAAGGGTCTGGTTTAAGGGCGTTAAATAATGGCATAAATACCATGTCAGATCTTTTTTCAACTTTTATGTGATGTTGAAGCCAACAAAATTAACATAAGAAACAAATATATATATTTTTTTAGACTTTTTAGCCATTGTGCATTCTAAATCATGAACTGTGGAGCTTGCTGAACAGGCGTCTTGCCCATGCATGTGTGCTGTTGGGGTCATATCCTATAACCTGATTATATAGAAAATGTGGCACATGTGTGCTGTGGTGCAGTGTGACAGATCTCTCCAGGCCTCAGTGAAGTGACCGCGAGCGCTAGTTTCTGTCTCAGGTGAGGCATTACTCTCAATCACACTGTCACGCTTGATCCCTGCTCTCCCACTGAACCTGGACAAGCTTCCTCTCTTTCCAAATGATGACCTTAAACTCCATGATAAGAACCACACAAATGGATTCTTATCAGTTTGAAACAACTTTAACCGTAATGCAGCTCAGGCTGGATCAAATATATCAGTCTCATGTTCCGCTGAGAAAACCTGTGAAGCTGCATACCTTACCAGACAAAAATTTGGGGTCAGTAATATTTTTTTTTCTTTTAAAGAAATTAATACTTTTATTCAGCAAGGATGCAATAAATTGATCAAAAGTGGCAGTAAAAGGACTTATATTTATAAATCTTATAAATCTTTTATAAAAAGATTTATATTTCAACATTATAAATATAATATAATATAATATAATATAATATAATATAATATATAATATAATATAATATAATATATATAAATACTGTTCTTTCAAACTTTCTATTCTATTCAGTAATTCAACTAGTTATGACCAGTGATCTTAACTAGCTTAATCAGCAAGACTTCCTTGACCAACTACCTTCACAAAACCATGTTTGGTTGAGCAGAAAGTTTTGTTGGTGAACAGTATGTGTAATGCCGCTTTTCCACTTCATGGTACGACTACTCGAACGGCTCACATTTGGCAGTACCTAGTAACTGGTACTTTTTAGTACCACAAGCCATAATGATACTAAAATGTGATTGGTCAGAGAGAATCGTCACTACCAATGTCATTGGATTTTGCGACACAAGACACCAAACCCACTAGATTTAAATTATCAGCAACAGCCACTGCAGTATCATTTGTTTTTTAAACTTTTTTAAATGACGGTCGCGACGCAACTTTAAAAAAATGAAATGGCTGTATCATGGTCAGTAAATGAGGTGGAGGCGCAACTATACCTAACAGTCTATAATAACTTTGAAGTGGTATTAAACTGCACTGGAAAAGCAAATCAAGCCAAAGTAAAGTGAGCCGAGCTGAGTCAAGAAAAGTGATTTAAGTAGACTAAACCAGCACTAACCTATAGTTCATAGCATGTTTCTAGTTCTAAGCATGAAGCAGCATGGAAACGCCTCGGTTACGACTGTAACCTTAGTTCCCTGAATAGGAAACGAGACACTGCGTCACTGCTTTGGGAACGCTCTGCGTGATTGCGCCGTGAAGCACGTATGTAATCAGTCCAATGGAGACACAGAACGTCATAGGCGGGTGACGTCATAGACCCCAGAAACTATAAAGCATACTGGCAAACATATGGCTGAAGCAAGATGCTTGCGGGCATGTGGGGAGTATGGCAGAGTGACGCAGCGCCTTGTTCCCTATTCAGGAACTAAGGTTACAGTCCTTTCAAGGTTGCTGTGTCACCGCTTTGGGAACAAGAATACCCACGCCTCATAGGAGCCGGATGCCTCCTGTGACATTGTACTAGGATGCGAGCACCTGAGCTCCCGGGTAGCATTAACATCAAGCTCCTAGAATCTGACAAAAGTGTGTGGTGATGACCATCCCACCGCATCACACACGTCCTGCAGGGAGGCCCCTGCTAAAAGTGCTTGAGAGGCAGCCATACTCCAGGTAGCGTGGGCCCGGACAGCCAAAGGAGAAGGCTGGCCGGCCACCACATAAGCAAGTGAGATAGCCTCAACTACCCACTTGCTCATACTCTGCTTCGAAACCGGACCCGCCCTCGAGGGTGGCCCATAGCGAACGAACAGCTGTTCTGATCTCCTCCATAGGGCAGCTCTGTGGATGTAAGTATCTAATGCACAAACAGGGCAAAGTAGATTCAGTTTTTCCTGATCTGACGTCAGAAATGGCGGAGGACAAAAAACCTGAAGTACTATAGGTCTCACAGGATTAGTGGGAACCTTAGGAACATAGCCTGGTCTAGGGTGAAGGAAGGCCTTAGCCATACCAAGAGCGAATTCCAAGCACAGGGTGCCACAGAGAAAGCTTGTAAATCCCCTATTCTCTTCAGGGAAGAAATAGCAAGAAAAAAATATAGTTTTTAAAGTGAGAAACTTCTCAGGAACTTCTTCAAGCGGCTCAAAAGGAGCCTCAGAAAGGCCTTGAAGGACAATGGCCAAGTCCCAGGCTGGCACCCTGGTGCGTTCTGCAGGTCTTAAACTCAAAGTACCATGGAGGAAACGAGTAACTAGAGGGTGTCGCCCCAATGAAACACCACCCAAAGGAGTGTGGAAAGCTGCTAAGGACCGCTATATATACACCTTTAATGTGGTAAATCCAGCAGAGAACCTCTCCTGCAAGAACTCCAGCACAGCACTCATGGGGCAGTTAACTGATCCCACAGGTGACCTCTGCACCATAAAGTGAAGAGTCTCCACTTCAAAGCATACGGTTTCCTCGTGGAGGGAGCTCTAAAATGTAGAATGGTCTCCACAACCTCGGTTGAGAGACCAGAACTTATGAGCTGGACCCCCTCAGAGGCCAAGCCCACAGTCTCCACAGCTCTGGGCGAGGGTGCAGGGTGCAGGATGGCACCGCCCGATTGAGAGAGAAGGTCCCTCCTGAGCGGAATCTCCAGGGGAGAGCCGTCGAGGAGAGACACAATGTCTAAGAACCATACTCGGGCCGGCCAGAATGGACGCACTCTCTCTAGAACTCCCGGAAGCAGAGCAATCAGGGGAAATGCGTACAGGGGCAGCCTCGGCCACTCCTGTACCATGGCGTCCAGTCCGAGAGGAGCTGGAGGCGTTAGGGAGAACCACAGATGACAGTGTGTGTTCTCTCATTTGGAAAACAGGTCCACTTCGGCCCTGCCAAAATTCTCCCAAAGGAGCTCCACCACCTTGGTGTGGAGTCTCCACTCCCCAGGCCTCGGCCCCTACCTCGACAGGGTGTCTGCTTCCACATTCAGTCGCCCTGGGATGTAAACTGCTCTGACTGAGTTTAGTTTCCCCTGGGCCCACAGGAGGATCTGACGAGTCAGCTTGTATAACGGGTGAGACCTCAGACCCCCCTTGTGGTTTATATAGGAGACCACCGATGTGCTGTCTGTACGCACTATCACATGACGCCCCCTGAGATATGGCAGGAAGTGTTTCAGAGCATGAAACACCGCCAGCATTTCTAGGCAATTTATGTGCCATGAATGATGACAATCCTGCCATAAGCCCTGGGCTGAGCGACCACTCATGGTTGCCCCCCAGCCCGTCAGGGAGGCATCCATGGTCAGAGACGCACGCTGACACGTGCCCAGGGACGGGCCTTGGGCCAGGAACCAAGGATCCTTCCACATAACCAAGGCGCAAAGACCTTGCGTTACCTTGATTACACGAAAGGGGTTTCCCATCGGTCTTGAGCCACCACTGCAATGGTCTCATGTACAACAGGCTGCAAGGAATCACGTTGGACGCTGCTGCCATCAGACCTAACAGTCTCTGATACTGCTTGACAGTGAGTGACTGGTTTAGCTTCACCCCTTTCACTGCTGAGAGGATTGACCCTATGCGGGGCTCTGATAGGTGGGCCTGCATAGAGACCGAACTCCAACTAGATACGTTATTCTCTGAACTGGAGAAAAAACACTCTTCTTGGAGTTGAGCCTCAGCCCCAACCTCATCATGTGTGCGAGAACAACATCTTGACGTTGAACCACCGGACGAGCTGACTGTGCGAGGATCAGCCAGTCGTCGATATAGTTGAGAATGCGGATCCCCTGCATACGCAAGTGGGACTAGCGCGCGCCTACACACTTCTCGTGAACGCGTGCGGGTGAAAGAGCTAGACCGAAGGGAAGCACCCGATATTGGTACGCTTCTCCCCTGAAAGCGAACCTCAGGTACTTCCTGTGCTGCAAAAGGATGGAGACATGAAAGTATGCACCTTTGAGATCTATCATGACAAACCAGTCCTCTGACTTGATTTGAGACACAATCTGTTTGAGTGTAAGCATCCTGAACTTGAGCTTTGCTACTGAGCGGTTGAGGACACACAGATCTAAAATAGGGTGCAGCCCTCCATCCTTCTTAGGCACGATGAAGTAAAACCCTGTCTCCCTGTCGGACAGAGGGACCTTTTCTATAGCCCCTTTCAGTAGAAGAGTCTGTACTTCTTGAGACATAACCAGAGCCTGCTCGGGGCCCACCACTGTAGGCAGGACCCCACTGAAACTGGGTGGACGACACCTGAACTGGATGGCGTGCACTTCTTCCGAATAATCTGCAGGACCCACTGAGATATATTCGGCAGATTCTCCCACTCTGCCAGAAAATCTATTAAGGGTACCAGCCTTTCAAGACTGGCCTCTGATGTACTCTACACCGCGAGCACAGCGCCCTGAAGCGGCCTGAAGCAGCCTTCCTCGAGATAATGACAATGATGCCGCCCACCGCCCCACCCTTTCTGCGGGGAGTGCAGGTGGCGACGCCTGCTTCTGCTGCGCCCGTGTGTTGAGCTCGCAATCTCGCGCCTGCTGCTGAGACCTGGAAGAGAGCACTTGCTGAAGACAACAGAAGCTAACAGCGTGTGTTTGCCGGTATGCTATATAGTTTCCAGGCCCATGACGTCACCTGCCTATGACGCTCCGCCTCTCCTTTGGACTGATTACATATGTACTTCACGAAGTTCAAGGGAACTCAAGTGATCCTTGAAACATCCACTTGAAAGTCATAACTAAGGCTGTTCCTCTGATTTTGGTCAAAGTTAAATGCATATGCTGGGCAATTTCATACATATTTTATCACTCATGTGTAATAGTTTTGTAGTGTAAATGTTCACCTCATTAACAGGTTAAACGAGCAGCTAATCTTAACGGTAGCCTATTTACACAAAATTTTGCTATAATGTGTCATGTGGTGCCATTTATTTGCACTCAACTCATAAATATGATATTTCTGACATGACCAGAACAAAGTTTTTTTTTTTTTTTTTTTTTTTTTTTTTTTTTTTTTTTTTAGAAGTGATTTAATAAATCTGTGATTTTATAAAACAATATGAAATATTGATATTAATGGCCTTGCTCTTCTTGAAGTCCAGAGTGCACAGTTTAGCTTTCTTCCAAACTGCCACTTGCACTGCGTGTCAGCCGTCGTACAGCTCTCCAGGAAGTTTCTCTGGGTACTTGTACTCCTGTATGGCGCTGGGCTCATCAGACAGACAGGTGGCCTGGGCGGTACTGAGACAGAAACACGACTGTAAAACAGCTTGACTCCAGTACAGTAGAGCTGACACCATGACAACATAACAACAGTAGTTCCCTAGGCTACATTTAGAGATTTCTCTTTTCAACACATTCCCTGACTTTATCATGACGTATGTTATTCAATGCTGCCGTTATTATACAGGCCACAGAGAGGCTCCTGTGTGTAAATGATATCAAGGATCATGAGAAAGTATTTTACATTGTTTAATACCGTGTGTTTTTATACAATCAGACATACAGTGAAACCCTGAATGAGCTCTGAGTAGTTTAGCAGACACTCTGGCCGCCTACGCCCGCACAATGACAGAGTGTGTCAGCATGTGAGTGTGTGGGATGTATGTTTGTAATAGGGGTCACATCAACTAGTCTATGAGTTCTAAATATATACTATATAACACTCACATCCTGACAAACATACTAATGTAGGTGCTCAACCAAAATAGTGAAAGAACCTTAAACAAAGTCGGTACACAATACTTGAGTTAAGGGATGCACGATACGGGACAATTTTTACTTGTGAAAAAGTTGACTAGTTGACTAGTAAAATGAGTAGTCAAATGAAATGTACATACATATGTTGTTTCAGAACACTCACTATAAAGTTTACTACATCCAGCTATCCCAGAATCCTTCTGTGTTTCAGTGGACCCTGTGAAGGGAAACCCTGTCCTTGGTCCTGTTTCCAATTATCTGGAGAAGGATCAATGCAGCAGCATCTGGCCCACAGAGGCAGGAATGTTAGTGTCAGATGAATCTGATTCAGTTCTCATCACCACTCAGTTTTCCCAGTGTCACCTCTTTAAGTTTCCCCAGATTAAGGCGGCCGACAGCTATAAGACAGACCTGCTCAACCCAGACCCGGCCAGACTCCCCTTCAAGCTCTGTTTTATTAGTGAGGAGAGTGATAAAAGCAGAGGGTCAGAAGAGGAACGACAGAGGGCCTGAAAGCAGATCAGGCTTTAGCTACTTGAAGGTCTTGTGATCTGCAGGCTGTATGTCGAAAGGCACATGGTGACGTAGGTGAGGTTGCTCATGAGGAATGAGAAACAGATGGGAGGACAGCTGACGGAGAGAGCATTGCTGTATTTATCTGCAGCATGCTGCTGCTTTTGGGGCGTTGTGGGTGGAAAGAGAAATGAGGGATGATCATTCTGCAGTTTGTCGCCATCAGATGCCCAGACAGTCCTGGAAAAGCTGTGGTTCACAGGCAGACTCTGGTGACACTGTCACACTACAGGTTTTAGTACATACTGTATGAAGTTGATTAACCATGCGGTCTGATTGGATTGATTGGTTGGTTCTTTGCACCAGTTCGCAACAATAGACTATAGACAGTACTTCAGCAAGGGCTGTGCCAAGTGTGCGACCACACAGGGCCTCGCGCCTCACCAGGGCCTCACGCTAAAAGAAAAGTGACAGCTGACTTGATGTAGTTAAAGTTCATGTTTTTGTCCTTCAAACTTACTATAATAGTTAAAAGACATAGCTACAAATGTGTATTGTGATGCTGTATTATTCTGCTTGTTAAAAATTTATTATGCAGTAACTTAAAATATTTCTGTGTGTGACAGTGATTCATGGGCATGTCAGTCAGCGGGCATCGCACGCCAAGTTCGAGCTTTATTCAGTCCATTCAAATTTGATTTTGGCTGCCTCTGAAATGGGTCAAAGCATAGATATTAAGTTCAAGTATCCCAAATATGCTAGAAATCCATGCTCATTTAAGGATGTGCATTTATTGCATGGACGGAGAAATGGACGCCTGCATTTCATCTGATGGTACGACGAAAAGTTTTTTTTTATTTAACACTATAAAGTTAAATACGCATTGATAGCCTAACTATCACTCACCTTTCAGAGCATCAGTGAGAGCAATGGCACCGCAGAATGAGTAAAGCCGACTCTATCTCTAGATGTTTTAAAAGTTTTTAAATCTGAAAACTGCAAAAGCAAACAAAATTGTCAGACAGTGACAATTTAACTGTGAATTTGCACTGTCCATGGAGCGGACTCCTGTTTACATTTCACTGCCGGTTGTATATTCTGTATATAACTGTGTATGTGACAAATAAAACTCTTGAATCTTGAATCTTGAATTTAGTGCATGTTCACAGAGGAAAACTACTATAAACAGCGCTTGTTGTTATCTCAGTACTGTCTTTTTATTTCACTGACTGAGGAATTGCTTCAGATGATTCAGTGAGAGAGCAGTCCAAACTAATTTATGTGGATTCAGGCTGTTTTGCAAGTTTATTTGACCCATTCATAATTTGGAACATAATTTAAACGTCAAAATGTGCACTGCGCAGGTCAGTTACACAGTTTAACTTCTTGAACTAATGCTGTTAAAATGAATATACAAATTTTTTATTATCCTTATTCTTAAATATTCACATAAACAACAAATTGTTTGTCACTATAGCAACAGTAGACTCTGCTAATGACCCCCCGGCCTTCGCACATCATGTTTGCACAGGGCCTCGCACCCTCTCTGCGCACGGGCCTGACCATAGACTATTATTGGATACCTGCTGATATATAGATGGAGTTATTTACGTACAGGCAGGCACACAGAATACATGTGCTAGTTGACAGGTGCTCTTAGTCCTTGTGGCAAGCAGTATGAGGCCGAGCCATGGGAACTAATTTGCCACAGTCCTTTGGTGTGTTCTGTCGTGAGCTTTTTGGCTGAGACGCAGCACCAAAGTAAAGTGTGTAACACAGTCACGTCATTCATCACCTCTAGTTCTTTGGACATCTTAAACTGCCTGCCACATGCGGTGTGAATGGGACTCTACTGAACTTAAGCATTTTCATTTATATTTATGCATTCGTCAGATGCTTTTATCCAAAGTAACTTTCAAGGCATACATTGCATCTCACGGTATATATTTTATCAGTATACATGCATCTTCTAGGACAGTGGTTCTCTGTCCTGTGGGACCCTCACCACTGCACATTTTGCATGTCTCCTCATCTAACACACCTGGATTAAAATCATCAGCTCATTAGTAGAGACTGCAAGACTTAGGGCACGCTCCATTCGCCTCGCAAGTGGACTTCGCGGCGGACTCTCACAGGCATTCCGCAACCTTAAGTGAGATTCCAATCCAAAGGGAGCCAATATGCAACCAGTTGAAGGGTACTGCAAATCACGTAGGGAAGAAGGGGATCACTCCATACACGCCAGTTTTTAAACAGCTCTGCGATGGAGGAGTTTACGTGATGCATTTGAATATCCATAGTTATTATACAAACCAGAGGCTTTATGAATGGTTATAGCATTATATATAACCGTTACATTCACAGTATTATATTTAATGAATATGTAAACACGTTAAAAGTACTCAGAAGAAGCTGAGGGCTGTAATTAGTTTTTTTATATTTTACCATATTTCAGTAAAATATTATATTTCATAAGATGAGAGACTGCTGCAAAGACTACAGGATTATGAATACATTTATACATAGTTAACTAAATCTGCTTGCATTTTCATATTGAATGACAGGTGCAGCTTTAAAAATCTGTAGTCAATACAGGATATGTAAACTTTTAAAACTAATGGACAATTATATTTTTTTAGATACATACTGTGTGTTTTGTAAATGTACAGTATATGCTTTATTATATGGTTTTAAATCTGAAAGTAAAGTAAATTACAATATTAATTTATGTTATATCATAATCTGTGCAACCCCATCTTTGCCTTTTTTAATGATGTTGCAGGGTTTTCCAAACTAAAGGACAAGGACAGTGAAGTCCACTTCAGCTGATATACTAGTGCTTCAGGGGAGTTGGCAGCAGGAACACTGCACAGGAACTCTGTAGATCGGAACGCATCATTGACCGGTGTGTCTGATGAGGGAGACGGTGGCTGTACCGTGTAGTGGTGAGGGGTCCCTTATGACAGGCTTGAGAACCACTGCCTCTAGGATTCAAACTTATGACCACATGGCATTGCTAGCACCATGCTCTTACTGTTTGAGCTACAGGAAGCATACTCTCCTGAACTTATTTTTCCCCCAGATTACTGTAATCTTAAAACTGACAGGAATTTAACTGCAATTGTCAACCACAATGATGTGTGCAATGACTAATCTAAAAATCTGCAGATTTATGCTACCCCATTTCCCATGCACTGTCAAACAACAGTCTTCACAAGAAGCATTGCTGCAGGATGAGCTGTAAGAAAACAGGTAAAGCAAGTCTGGAGCATCTAACAAACGGCTGGCAGGGAATCCCATATCCTGCTGAGGCTAGCTTCACTGCCAAAAGAGCTTCATCCAGATGAGCTCATCATGATAAAGGAGCACGCAGGTGCAGGTTCATTTGACACGCTTGTTAATTTCAGGGCAACAGGTCAGGTTGATCCACTTTCTCTACAGCACAGACGTGGCTCTGTGACAGAAAGTGACATTTAAAACCTGCTGGAGCTGCTCGCTTTTACATATCACAACCAAAACAGCACTACAAATACTACTTTTAAAAAGATGAGGTTGGTGTCTAGACTCTCACTGGGCTCATGCTGGGTGGATTCTGCAAGGATGACTCACTGACAGGAGATGCTCAGTAAAAGGGCACGTTGTTAATATCTGTTTTCTAATGCCACTTTAGGCTGCCAATGGGTAAATCATGTGATTCTGGCATAGTCTTTCATGTGACTGAAAGTTTTGGCCATAATACTGTAATTGTATTGATGCATTGCTCATGGCCGTGCTCAAAACGGTTATTTGGGAAACAGATCCTAGATGTCAAAATGAGTCTTTACCCACCTTAGAAATCTGTTTAGATATTGTCGATTACAGGATGACCAGGAGAATAAGCCATTATGTCTCAGCCAAGGTGTGGGAGACATAATGTTTCCAACCGACTTTCTTCTTACACACATTGCCTTCACCATCATGGACCATTCTAAAGCTGTGGAAAACAAGGCTTTCATTGATCCAATACAGGTAACTGGATATGAGGGAATCTAACAGAGGTTAATTTATAAAATTTCACTCTACTTGTGGCCAGATTCATATGCGATTGTGAAGGCCAGACTAAGACCGTGTTCATTGACTGGCAGCTGCGTAATTACCGCACATTCCACTGATTGGAGCAAAACTGAAATTGAAACAATGAATGGATGGATGAATGAATGAATAATGATGGCTATATAAGTCAAGCTGACATATT
>CM031958.1:8489978-8500384 GCA_018749465.1 Paracanthobrama guichenoti
GTTTATTTTTGATTAAAGTTGTTAAATGTTTGCCGGTTCCCGCCTCCTTCTTCCCTGATCCTTCATTACGTTACACTGACATTTAGTGTAATCTATATCTTTTATTTTGAATACATACAAATGTCATTTATGTATTTTAAGTTTGTCAAGAGATTTAAAGCACCTTTTTTTGAAGAGTGCGCATGTGCGGACGTGCTACGTAAGAACGAGCATATTTGAATCTGGAAATAAAGCAAAATAACTGAGAAAAATAAGAATTAGTCCTCAGGTGCCATAATTTATAGCAAAAAAACGTATTACTCCACCATTAACCAACGTGGTTGAATGACAGATTTGCGACAGTACGGTTTCGGGAAACAGTCGTGAGCTAGTTGATTTCTTCAACGATGCATCGTGGTAGTTAAGCAGTGAGTTACGTCGCTGTACGGGAAACGCACCCCAGAACAGGGCGAGGGCCAGTTCTCTCTTGGCACGTTTTCACTCTTCCAACGCCATATGAAGCGTAAAACACATACCTTAAATTCTCATGACATCTGTAATGCTTCTTACCTCTCACTGGATGTTTCAAATACTATACAATTCGAAACTTTCACAAGTCTCTCCTCGTCTATTTTTGATGCATAAGGAGTGATAAATAATACTTAGTGTGGGCGGGGCTTCCTGACATTACCATGGATTTGTATTTTTGTTGCTGTTGATTTTCTTGCTGTTGGCTTTTGACAGATGAATTTATGTCAGGACACAGTAGAGTCTGTTTGGATAATAAACGCAAACAACAAAACATATGGGAAGTGTATCAACTATACAAATTTTAGTTGCATTTTATTTGTTGTACTTAGTATTTTCCCTGCCATCTGATCAGAACTGACCTGTGACCACCTGTTGTGTTCTATATGATCCTGTAAATGCATTCACCCTTTGAGTGATCTATTGTCCACCAGGGCACAGAGTGAATGCTGGATGATACCCTTTAGCTGATGATTGGAGATATGTCTTGAAGAGATGACAGCTCTCACTTCATCTAAGGGCTGGAAAAGAGAGAAAGCGAGTGTGCTCATGGCCGACGCCCTGTTAAGATGTGATTAGAAAGCCTGTCAGAAGTGAGGGGCACTCCAAAGAAGCATCATACTGCCGGAGCTGAAGTGACACAGTGACACAGAATTCCAGAGAGTGAAGACACTGTGTGCATGTTTGTGTGAGCAGGCAAGGAGAGAGCGAGAGAGAAACAAAGAGAGTTTGCACCATGCACAAGAGGATAGAGAATGCCACAGACGTGCTTGGTATTCAGTCTTCATAATCAGTGTCTGTGCATCCAGTGACACGGATGAGGAATTGCTCCTTTCTTTTACGAGTCTCTCGATGCTGTCAGAAATTATCACAAATAATTGTACACACAGGAAATTAAGAAATATGACAAAAATGACAAATGTATGCATATTATGAGGAGGAATAGATATTCAAGAGTGTCGAGGGAGGATTTAAGCAAACTCTGTGTGATTTACTAGGGCATTTAGTACACACAGGAACATTTTGCCTGGAACACAAAGAGGAAAGTGAGGAATATGAATGTTTGGGGTATTTAACGTTACGGTTGGCTGGGAAACTGCTATTTGTATTAGAGGGTTTTTTTCATGTGTTTATAGCTTATTATTATTATACCGTCTGCCCCTTAGTGGCACATTTTAAATAACGTTTTATATTTGCACAAGAACAAGTCTGTTTTCCTTGTCGATAATATGCTAGGGAGTATTTTGTCTAAAATCCACTTTGCTTCTGGCTTGATGTTCATAGTAATTTGTTGTGATGACAGCATATCATTTTTCATTCCTTAAATACTGCAGAATTTTCATCATTCAAGGGCTTTCTGTACTCACTGTTGCAAGAGCACTAGTGGAAAAAGCCTCACTGGAGGAATACAGTAAATCAGATACTTTTATTATAAAACTTTCAGTGGAAATATTAAATATCACACTTTCAGCGTGCTATTATACAGGCAGCTCCTCTCCAGACAACACTGTAGGCCAGGAACTATTTTGACATAGTAATAAATTACACAATTTTCAATTCAGACAGTGATGAAAGACACGACTCATCATTTGTACAACATACATAACATCACAAGGCTAAACAATGTATTTTTCCATTTGTTTGCAATTAGGAACGTTTAAAGTCGAGTAAGGAACGAATGAAACACTGCAAAAGACCCAGAGTTCATTTATGGAGATCCAGAAGTTATACAACTAGAAAAAAAAAATGAAAGTACCCTTTAAAATAGTTCCTGGCCTACAGTGTTGTCTGGAGAGGAGCTGCCTGTATAATAGCACGCTGAAANAACATCTACTTTTAAAAGTGACCTTTTGCACTTATTAGTGTATGCAAATATCCCTTCAAGGGATTGGGGATTGGTAATGAAGTGTTTGGAATGAAATGAGGACAGAGGGATTGCTGGTGCTATACCTCATGTGCCATCTGCTCCGATGTTTATTGTTAGAGCAGGCCCGTCATACCTGAACCCTGTGCAAGGACTACTAAGGTGAGACTCCACTCTTCTGTTAAAAACAGTAGCTCAACAACTACAGCATACCAAGAGATAGAAACGGAAAGAGATAAAGAGCACTAACAAAGTAAACTGAGATGAGGTCCCAAGTCCTGAGAGGCTTGGGTTTGTTAGCTGCTCCTCCTCCTCCTGAACATGACACTCACTCCTGCACACTAATTGGTCCCTCCAAAGTGACTGAGAGCAACCTTCTTTACTCTCTCTGACACTCGTCTGGGACGAGCTCAGCCCTCTCATACACCATGTGGGAGACAGCACTGCATGAACTGCACACAAATTACACACACATACTGGCACTCATACACAGTTCATCCGCTAATGGACCCGCTGCATATTTCAGCAGAAGCACTGATCTTCATTAATGATAAATCTATCTTGTCTGCTTTAGTCTTCTGTGGTGATCAGACGGGATTGTGGCTCAACCTTACAGGTCAGACCAGTTCCACAGAGAAAATTTGAGCATGTTAATGTTTGTTAAAATCAGAAACCTGCATGATGGGGATGTAGATGCTCTCTTGACTAGAGGATTAGAGGACTAGAGGACTAGATGGAAAAGTTTGAGTTAGTTTGTAAACATACTAGAGAGGTTTTATACTTAAGTAAATATAAGATTGTGATGTACGCTAAGTTGAATTCACTGTAGGTTGTTTTGAATAAAAATCACAATGGAATGAGAATGTGCACTTCATTTCTTATAGCACCAAAAACACTAATTCAACAGATTCATTGATTCAATGTATAGCAGCCATGTAAATCAGGCAGTATGAGGGTGTGGTCACATTTACCATTGTTTGGCCCGTTTTCGAGGGCAAAATGTAGTCCTTTCAATAGGAATCCATGCAATCAGGAATTCTGTGTGAGGGCAAACGATTTTCCCATGCAGATTTCACATGGTTTCAGCGTGTTTACCAACAGATAGCTGCTTGGTCTGAACATGACAATGGACTTTTTGCTGCAACATTTTGCAGATAATTCACTACTGTGACCGCACATTTAAATCTAAAATATTACAGGCTAAGGAGTCGTGAGATCTAGACATAAACATACCGTTGTATGGGTTCGGCTGGAGCTCAAAGAGCAAACACAAATTCTAGAGTACTTCAGGTGTACACATTAACCAGAGTAGCTCCAATGTTCATTTGGTGCTCTTCAATGTAGCATATAAATTGGAGTTGATAATAGAGGTCTCTTAATGGCATTAACCAATGGTCACATTTCCAATCTTAAGAGAACAAACAGAGATATTTACAAAATAAATGTTCTGCAGATTGTTTATCGAAGAACCACAATTCTAGTTATTATACATCATCGATGAAGCCAGAATCCGGTGCAACTGTCTAATGTACAGGGTTTCTCGAGATCCTCGGGTACCAGGCTCCCATTATAGCTCATCAGTCCAAGACAAGGTCACCTAGAATGCCTCTTTCTGTGCCACATCTCGCAAATATCAACTTTGTCCATAGTGGTTATCATGATCACAATGATTTACAGATCTCAAAGAGTCAGTGAGGAGGCTTGTGGGAAGTGAAGATCTTCTGCTTTACTGTCTTTTGGCAGAGCAGGACTTGCAGCATTGTTGACCGTAGAATTTGTGATTGCAAACACCATGCTGAGGCACCAAATGACACCAGCTGAAGAAGTCGACACAAGGCTGGCCTTCTGTTAATGGGAAGACACATAATGACTATTATTTATATTAAGCCTTAAAAACAACAATGCGCACACAAGCACTCAGTGTTTTTGTAAGTACTGTTTACTCTGAATAGAGACATTGTGGCGATGTTGCAAACCACTTGGAATTATTGCACCGGCATACTGATAAGGACCTGAACTGCTCTCTGAAGGCCCTCACATTTAGTTCTCCCATGACAATAAACAATTATACACACACTTCTGTTCTCTGTGGTATGTGCCATGTACTTACCAGAGAAATAGATTATAATTAAACATAACAATTATGATTTGTTCATTTTGAATGATATTGTTTTATCACACAATGAATGTCAGTTTCTTATTGTTAAATAGTGGCCTACCAATGTGGTCTTACAAATCAACAAGCAAAAAGTGCATTGTTTTTACCACTACATAATGAATACGTGTAAACACCAGTGATATTTATCAAGCTTGATAAGTGATTGATACATATGTAATCAAGGCAACAATAACACTTAATGCTGGAAAATATGCATGCATTTATGCATTTGGCAGATGCTTCATGCAAAGCAACGTAAAGTTCATACATTTTATCAGTATATGTTTCCTGAGAATCCAACCCATGACATTACTAACGTTCTGCCAGTTGAGCTACAGAACAAGATATGAGAGTTCATAACAAATTCAGCAGTGTGTCCACTCAGGCATTGCAGGGACTGTTAAATGAGATAACAACGGTTGAGGTAAAAGTTGCGGTGGTGTGGTGTAGTTTTCAAGGTGGCGACTGAAGGTTTCTGGTTTGATCAATGAGCCAACACCATTGTTGCTATAAGCAAGACAATTAAGAACATCCCTGTTTGTTCTGGGGCAGCATCACATGAAAGTCGTGGAAATCAATTCCCTGGTTGGATGCTATTCTAAAACTGCAAGGAATGGGAGTAGATTAACTACATTTCCCTTCACATTGTGTAAACTCTCTGGTCATGAAGAAGATCAAGCTGTTCTTATTTCAATCTGCAGTACAAGCCCTTTCTAGGCTCTTTTAAACACTAGAAAGCAATGATCTCTGTACTTTTCTGAACAATAAAAATGCTTATGTTGTATTCCATGCTTATGCCAAGATCTTGGGTTTGTTTCTTAGGGAAAACACTAACTGTGATAAAATGTATACATTAACATCTGAAAGTTTGGGGTCAGTAAGATTTTTTTATTAATATTATTACTATGTAAAATAACTGTTTTCTATTTGAATATATTTTAAAATGTAATTTATTCCCATGCTGGCAAAAAGTCTTGCTGATCCCAAACGTTTGAACGGTAGTGGATTTAAGTGCTTTCTTGAATAAATGTACATTTAAAGACAAACCGGTACCTTTAAATGTGGGTGAGAGAGGTGGGACTGGGATTGGACCAGGACAGAAGTGTGTATTGCAGGCCCGTGAGCCTATGGGTCTCTGATGAGGTAAACAGCCCGCTGACGGACGCCCCAGTCTCAGACACTGAACGCTCCGTGTCTGCACCCCACCGCCACAGGACACGGTGCACTGAAAAACACATGGACAGGACAGGAGAGGAAGCTTAGATGTCTGGTAGAACAGAAACCGAACAGATCCCTGACTGGTTATGAAGAACTAGTTTTGCATACCTGCAGCCAAGGAGAGGAATACCAGCCCAAAGTCACAGATGACCCACTCCTGTCTGGGCCAGGCTGTAGGAGCTGGGGTGCTGTGGGCTCTGGGCAGGGGTCATTATTACAAGCTTGCTCAAGGTCTTCTTGGGGCTTCTGTAGGTTTCTGCACCTCCTTATTGGGAACTCTGTGTAGCCTCTTTGGGAGTCTTTCTCCCCACAACGCAGCTCTCTTCTCCTTACTCCTGCTCCACAGGAGGCTGAACACTGTGTAAAACAACCAGACGATCAGATAATAAGGTATATACACATAAATACTCCGCTGACCCATTGCTGCAAGGTCTACCCATGCCTCCATAACAAAGGTTAACAATGCTGCTAGTTTGGAGAAGAGAGAGACTCTTAAGAACAAATGTAGAATAGAAAGTGCCACTGTTTTTAAATATTCATGCACAGATGTTGCTCTAACCACGTGCACACGTGATAACGTGCATCTAAGGGTACGTCTACATTCATCTGGATACATTTGAAAGCATATTTTTCTGTAAGCTTTGGCCATCTGTCCACACTGAGATAGCGTTTCTGGAACTTTCTGAAGATACTCACCAAAGTGGATCAATTTTAAAACACTGTTTTCAGAGAGATTCAAAAACTATGATGCATTTTTCGTCATGAGACGCATATTGTATATATGATATCTATGGTTTTATGAATCTGTGGTTTTATATGTGCCAGCTATGTGATGTTCAATTGCACATTGTTGCTAAAGATAAATGTTTCTTTGTACAATCTTCATATTATATCCCTGCAAAGATGACAGAAAATGTACTCATAATTGCTGTCCTGCATCAGTCAATATGTTGGACATCATGGATTGTGTTTTTGATCATACATGTAACCCATAATGGCGACTGAGTGTGACCTGGGAACACCAGTAAATGGTGGGATATTTGGTAACACTTTATTTGGTTGCACTTTATTTTACAGTATGTGCACTTACAGTGTACTTACCTAAGAAAGTACTGGGTAATATAAGGTAACTACATGGGTTAAGGTTAGGTTTAGGGGTAGGTTCAGGGTTAGTACCTAGTTACTACCCAGTTAGTGTTATTACTATAATAAGTACATAGTATGTACATGGGGAACAGTGCTAACCTTTATTTTACAGTGTCCTTGTTGCATATGTTACATGTACTAAATTATGCATAATAGCATGCAACTAACCAAACTCTAACCCTAGCCCTAATTATATAATAAGTATGTTGTTAATTAATATCACTCAGTCCTTAAATGTATAGTTGCACTGTAACAAGGACACCTTAAAATATTTTACTAATAACCAGATATTTTTTCTAATAAAGTGATAATGCCAGAAGTATAGCATGAGAACTTTATTATTTCTGGTCTCATGGTATCAGTTACATATGTGCAGTAAGATTACTTAAGAATTTGCAGATGTTTCGGTGTGGACGAGCAAATTTTGGAAACCACTTGAAATGCTAGTGTGAACGGAGAGCGTTTGAAATGAAAACACCATTTTCTATTGTATCCGGATTTATACAGACGTAGCCTTAGATGCAATGCGTCCTGTCATATAGTAATGGCATATATGTTGACTAGATATGGTGCACGCGAATGATTCCGCATCAGGGTTAAATGATTGAGTATATGCTCATGTTAAATATGTACTGTTGTGTGAGCGCTTCTACGTAACTTTTGATATCCCTATGAGGGGCCTTACCTCTCCCCAGGCGGTAGTTATCCACTGAAGACGCTCATTCTTGGGGCAGCGGCTCAGCACACAGGTCTCTTGGGCTTTGGGCTTCAGGTGTAATTTACACATGCTGTCAGGCACCACCACAGCCCTCGCACCTGGATCAGTGCTCCTGCAGAAAACACTGCGCTTCTTCAACCCTCGCCCACAGGTCTTAGAGCACTAGAGAGAAGGATGGAAGGAAAGATAAACAGAGACAGAGAGAGTCACCCTCGTGTGGTCTTTGAGTTATGTTAGTTTAAACATTGTAAAGGTCACAGTGGCATGCAGTTCACCTCAAACAAGAGTTGAATGAACTCTTGAGACAGGCGGTGTGAACTCATTCTGACCTTTAGAAGGAATTTAGTCAATATCAACTACTGCAAAAACTTCTCAAAGATCTCAAACTGTTTACGCAAAACACGGATTTATGATTTGACATACTGAATGAGATTAGACTGAAAAAATGTTAAACAAATTAACTGCTGCTAATGATGAAATGAACTCTCTGGTGATGTGTTTCAACATTCTCTGTGGCTTGTGTGTGTGTGTAAATGGGAAGATCAAGTACAGAGTACACAAATGTATTATTGCAAATATACACACACAAATATTACAACATATACTGTGTTTAAAGTACTCATTTATCTAAAGTAACACTTCCAAACATCAGTAAAGTGATTTGCATGGTAATTTCAGAAGTCCAGAACAGATTCTTGTTGTGAGCAATGCAACAGTGGAGAATAATGTGCTACATGTGCAAAAACAGCAGGGGGCAGTAGTGTTTCAGCACTAACATACAGCACAATTTTCCATTATATTGTTCTGGGCATCTCAAATCTCACTTTATATTTGGGTCATTGCTGTTATGCAGTACTTTTTGAGCACTGTTCAAAATTTAATATACTTGTGTTGTAATTTAGTTAAGTATTTCTATAAAAGGGTATAGCAGAATTTCAGAGACATGTTCTGGTCAAGCTCAAACAATTCATTATAACGTAATTATTTACACAAAGGCATGAAAATGAACAGGATTAAACTAAAGAGTTAGCCTCATGGAAAGAATGAGAGTAAGTTTACATGAGGTTTATTGTACATGAAACCTGGAGTTAATTTTAATACTTTGTAATCATCTTTTACATTTTTTATGATATCATACTAATTTCTGTAACTTTACCTAACAGGATGGAATGTTTTAAAGCGAGACAAACTTACTAATTCTACAGAAAATGGCTTTTGTTTGTAGAATTTGCAGCATTTGCAATAATTATTTTGCTGGTCAAACATTTGGAGCCGGTATGATTTTTTTAATGCTTTTTAAAGTCTTTTATGCTCACCAAGGTTGCATTTATTAATTTATTAATCAAAAATACAGTAAAAATAGTAATATTGTGAAATATTATTAATGGCTATTTGCTATTTGAATATATTTTAAAATGTAATTTAACCCTGAATTTAAAGCTGGATTTTCAGCATCATTCCTCCATGATCCTTCAGAAATCATTATAATACGCTGATTTGTTGCTCAAGAAACATTTCTGTTGTTGAAACCTTGAGCTTGGGAGGTTAAGCTGCTTGATACATTTTTTTTTTGTTTTGTTTTTTTCTTTTACGGATTCTTTAATAGACAATTTTTTAGAAATAGTAAACACGTATATAATGTTACAAAAGATTCTGATCAGTCACTTCTGATCAGTTTAATGCATCCCTGCTCAATAAAACGATTCATTTGTTTTAAAAGAATCTATCTGGCCTTTTGAAGAGTACACTTAAAGTAAAAATGTTTTTTTTATTTTATTTATTAATTTTGCTGGTAAAATGTATTTGAATTTTATTTCTTCTTTTGACTTTGGTTGTGCACCCCACGATGACATCCTGTTATGTAGGTTGCATGTTCATGTAAACATACCTGTGACCAGGAGCCAGTGCTCCACTCTGGAGGACATGCCTGTGTGTTGCAGGGCTGTAGTTGGGCTGGAGCCATTACTGGACATAATGAGTGAGCTGCCACCTCCTCACGCTGGTATGTCACCTTCCTCATGCAACGGATGTTCCGCGTCTGCTGCCCGCCTCCACATGTTCTACTGCACACTCCCCATTTGCCTGTCGTCCAACTGTCAAGACAAACAAATTGACCTTCAGATGTGAACCTTATGTTTGAACATTTCAGCATATTTTAACATGGAAGAGGACACTTTACATCCATATGGCACAGATTCACTTAGACATACACAAGGGCTTCATTAAAGAAAATCTACCTAATGTGACGATCAATAGATTGTGGCCAATCTGATTACTCTGTAAATCACATGATGGAAAGACTAATAAAAAACCACATACATCTGTCTGCACCCACCCCACCCTCTCCCTGTGGGCTCATATGAGCATATACACACATACACTTATAATTTACATTTCCAGCTTAAGAGTTTAATCATTATCAATGGATGCATACATCTTGAGTTCATAAATATGATTTCTGATTATGCAATTTTCACATAACAAAATATTGCAAAACACAGAACTGGCAAGTAAATGATACATTCCAAGGTTATGTAATTTCACTGCAACAATATGATAAACAACAGCTGGAATGAATCAAATGTCTTCCTTCTGAATAGTCAATATGACAGGTTTGCTTTTTGGACACTATTTGTGATAATGCAATAGTGCCCCCCTATGGCCAATCATTCAGTAAAACAAAAAAAGTTATGCTCTAGTCAGAATGTTCATGCACTTTTTCTGTAGCACACTAAAAGGTGGAAAAATAATAACTAAAGCATAAAGAATTGAAAGAATATTGTATTTCAGTAATG
>CM031958.1:8513810-8524403 GCA_018749465.1 Paracanthobrama guichenoti
TTATGTTATGTTATGTTATGTTATAAATACTCATTAAATCTCACACGTGCAGTAAACAAAGAAAGATGCATGGGGATTTTTAAGCCACAGCAAAGGTTCTCTTTCACCACCATTGACAGAATTTTCTGTCATTTATGACAAAAAGCTTCCCAGACACTGAAAGAAATTTAGGATGAGCTATAGGACTGCAAGCTTTGGGGGTGTTGATGAAGGCGATATACTCCATCTGTTTTGATCATCGTTCTTAATCCAATCCGGACGTAGGCTTTGACAAAAACACAATTTTCTCAGCTTTTTGTTCAAAATGTTGCTTTTTATGAAACTTTCCCACAATCAAGTGTTGATAAAAAAGAATACATGAAGCTAGAATAAAGAATTTAGCAGAATTTAGCCTTTTTTTTTTGTTTTTTTTACGCTGCCGGGGAAAGAGTTAATGAGACATTTGCTTTTGTTCGTAATTAATGCATTAAGGCCCAAATATCTCTCATACCTTCCACTTTGGTGTATGGCTTCCATTTGTAGTACCATCCCCTGAAGGGTTTGCTGTTGTACTCGGCGCACTGCTGAGCTCTGAAGTCCACTCCGTTGGGCTGGCATGGCTTGGTGTTACACAGCTGGTGCAGTCGACCGGGGCCTTGGCAGAACTTGCCGTTGTGCTGTGGGCTTGGGTGAAACAACCAGCAATTAGCACAAGTGAACATGGAAGCAGGGAGCGAGAGAGAGCAAGAGAGAGAGAAGAAGAAGAGAAGAAACAGATGTGCCTCAGCAAGCATTCAACATGCGTGTGGAATGACAGCCATTCAGTATTTTTTGGAAGAGGGGTTGGTGAGATACATTTCATATGATGTGCATTAGCATTATGCACTTAGAAAATGTCTTTGTGTGTTATCTGTGATATGTCTGACTGAATCACATCCCAACTGACAGCTGTAAAAGATATAAAGTGTTTGGGATGCAATTCCATTCATGACTTGGACACGTCTGTATTTTCAACAGCAATGATTTTTGAATAATAAAATTCAGCAAGAACAAGACAACACACAGCTGTGCTGATCTACTTTACACATTGTGTGATCTGAGTAAACGCTTCCCCATTGCAGGAAACCTGGTTGAAAATGTTTTGTTTTGGATGCTGGATGCTTGTACACTGTCAGAAAAATTGCACTTTAGGGGTACAGCTTGTCACTGGGGCAGTACCCTTACACCTTATATACCCCTAAAAGGTGCATTTTAGTACCTTAGAGTAGTAATATGTACACTTTAGGTACTACTGTGAACCTTTTTTTCTGGTGAACAGCATCACTATGCTGATCCAACAAAAAACAGCCACCACCACATTAACATAAACCTGCTTTGACCAGCATAAAATGCATTCGTTTACCTTTATTACTTCTTTGAAACCTGTAATGGCTCATAAAAGGTCAGCTCTTTCGAACCATCACCCTGTATTGCTGAGGCAGCTGGAGGCTGGAGAAGAGCAGCAGCCTCCTCCCAATGCCACAGGAATGCCTTCGAGTGCCACATGAAGCACACAGTCACCATCTTTCCCTGAGGGAAAAGCAGCCCAGCAGCTCCTGTAACTAGGCTGTGAGAGCGGAGGCATGCTTGCGGCATGGTTGCGTGTTTTAAAGTGGAAGACTCTTGGGTACCCTCTTGTAGCCTAACCTCAAAGCAAAGGACTGCGCCATGGGCCTGCCAATGTGTGTGTGTCTGTGCATGTTCTTTTAGTGTCTGGCCTTTAGCTTTTTATTGCGTGTTCACACTTGAGGTTAGGAAACCGCTCACAGAAAGAACAGATAAGTCTTCCTCATGCTCTTAAAAATCACTCATCTTTATGCATGTACAGTGATCAAACACAGTAATCATGGGGAAAACACACAGAGTGGGATAAATTAATAACTGTTAATCTCAAAACTGACAACATACTTCTATTGTCTAGAGCAGCTGTTTTCAAACTGTGGGTCATGACCTGCTGGTGGGTTGAAGAATGGGAAAAAGTGGGTGACTAGAATGGTGGTGCGTTCAGCTGCAGTGAAAACATACTGAGTGACCTATCCAACAAATTACTCTAAAGAGTTTTATATTATTTGAATGAATCGTTTGAATGGGTTTTTGATTAAATGCCTGAAATAAGATCTGTGGTTAACACAAGCTCAAAATATTTTCACGGTTTATTTTACAACATATAATAGATCAGTTTTTTTTTTTTGCTTTTACGAGTCTTGAAAAAGGCAGCTGCTAACAAGTGGCTAAATAGAACTACAGAGATTGTTTGGGGCATAAAACATCATAATGGCAAAACGGAAAACTCATCTACTCAGTAGTGCACTTTTACAACCTTGTTGTGTTTATAGCCCTTATGTGCCCGAGAAACAAGTGTGCAGCCATCTTTAGAATTTTGTCTTTGAACTTCCGTTTGTGCAATAGCTTTGTACATTTCTATGGAATCGCTGTCAAAGAGTAATTAGCTGGTGAAATGAATTTACTTATTGGAGAGTTAAGGAACGTTATTATGTTATATGAGCATTGTAATGTTGAAGCAGATGTCATAACGAATGTCAGTAAACCGGGAAGTGTTGTAGTCGAGACCAGCTCATTCGAGTCCGAGTCAAGACTGAGTTCAGAGGGGGTTGAGCCCGAGTCGAGACTGAGACCAGAGAGGGCTGAGTCCAAGTCGAGACCAAGACCATAGAAAATCCACAAACAACATTAGAACTTAATTTGATTAACTTTTTAGTTACGGAGGGCGTGCACAGAATGACTGCAGAAAAATTGCTGCCTTTTTAATGCAATGTGAATGTGCCGGAGGGAGAGAGGGCGGGCGGCCTTCTGTCAGACATTTTTGGGGGGAGATGCTCAGTGTTGAGACTGTCATCTGTCATCATATCGAGAGAGCAGGCGGGTCACAGGTGTGGGAGAGAACCTCATGGGAGTCTTTGCACTAACGTTTGTCAAGTCATGCACAGTTGCGCACAAGAAAATCACCAATCACTGGACATGTCAATCAAACATCAGTTTAAAGAATTATTAACATACAGTAATAATCATGAAATATTTTGAATGGGACTCGAGTGGACTCGGGAATAAGTCCAATTCCTAATGTTACGTGTCAATACCAAGTCCAAATGCACACGAGTCCATGACAAGACCAAGACCATTAAAATATGATCTCGAGACCGAGTTCAAGACCGAGTCTTGAGTACTACAACACTGAGGGAAGATTTTGAAACGAGAGGTTCATTCATAAATCCTTCACATCATACCTTCATGCTGTGGAAATACAAACCGGAAAACAGAACACAACGAGCGCAACGCTAAAAAGGGGTGGGGCTACATAAGGTCTATACTTGTGCACATTATGTTAACTAAAACTTTCTAGCTTGTAGATTTTAAATAATGATCAAAAGATTTGTTGGAAGCTTAGTGGTGTTGACAGGCAACCATGGTGTAGTCCATACTGTTCATTTATAGATTTCTACTTCTGGTGATTGTATTTAGGCGCCACAAAATGTAAGAATCATAAAATTGTTGGTCACAGAGCTCATATTTTTTGTAATAATCCAAAAGCCAATGGGAAAAACCTACTGGCTTTTTGTTGAGGGAACCAGGGTGATGCAAACTTTCAGATTGGCATACAAAAATATGTAGGCTTCAGTTACTTTAATAATGTTTTCTTTTTTATTATGTCACCAATATATTTATGGTATGTCTTTAGACTGAAAAAGTTACTGAAAGAGTCTCTAGATCTATAGGTGTGTATAAACATATTATTGCAATGGGAAATTATGTGTCCTTTTTCAGGAGAAATCAATGATAGTCTAACAGTGCTGTCAGACGGCTTTTTGTGCATATCTGCTTTTGTTTTTGGAGCAGGTTTTCAGGCTGATCCTATTAGAGCTTTAGCAACAGTGTACTATGGCACCATATGGTAGAGCACTTACAATAACAACACAGAGCACAGTAAGAGATTGGGAGAAAAGAGGCGGAAGAGAATGATAAGTGTAGGTTTTCTGATTAGACATCGAAAAAACTTCACCCAAATGAATTTTGTGCTACATATTAAACTTCACTGAAGAGTTGTTGGCAAAGGGAACATTATTCCTTTTTTGCTCTCTGTCGACAAGACTTTGTAGCATTGTTTTGCAACTGGGGAACGTTAAATCTATGAACAGCAGCACTGGGTGCAAATTTTAGAGGAAACAAGGTCACCCTGTCTGTCCACTTGCCTGAAAAAAACCCCACCTAGACCCACATCCTTCTCCATCCCACTCTCTCAATACATCACCCATCACTAAGACACCCATCTTTAATCAAACCCTCATTATGCCCACACTGTTAGCCATTAGGTATCCACTTTAAAGTCAAGTCGTTAAAAAAGAGCCCTCCACATATAAATAAACAATACCAAACAATGATGTAATGAAATTTAATTGTTTGTTTGTTAAAAACTTTCCGAAGTCCTGAGGGTGATTGTACATGCATCCTACTCTTTAAACGTTGGCCTCTGGAAATGGTGCATTAACCCATACTTTGCTAGTTAACAATAGTTCCTCTACATTAAACAAACTTCAAAAAGGCAGTCCCATCAGCAACCATCTCCACTAGGCTTTGTTGCCAAGAGACATATTTCTCAAACACTCATATCAAAGATGCATGAAACTGTAAATCTGGCAGCTGAGTATGGATACAGTCAAGGGAGTACATTTATCAGATCATTTTTATTGATAAATGTTATTTGAGTGAGATGACATCTCTTGCCGCTGGCTTCAACAGCTGTCTCCGGAGGACCTTATACTGAAGTGATGAGTACAGGGATTCCCCTTGAACTGCACCGCCACAAACAGAAGACATACCAACACATATTCTGCTGCAGGTGCTGTCTGAGAGCAGTAAGGGAAGATTATCCATCAAAATGCCTCTTCTGAAACATTTAAAGGAAAGTGTTCTCAATCATTTCTGAGTGAAATGATATAGAATGATAGAAAACGTTCTGATCATCATGAACTTTTGATGCAGAATGCAGGCAGATGTTCATGGTGTGTACCTCATAAATATGTGTAAACAGCTGCTCGATAAAAAGAGAAGTCAGTTACAATGATCATGGTACACTTTACTGCAGGGTGAAAAGCCACAATATCCCCGTATTTTTATTGAACCATGAGTGGGGGTCACACTGACAGCAAAAACAGAGAAAATGGAGGCTAATACCTCCCCAAAATCTCAGATTATAGTGCATATTCTGCCTTAAAAGCGAACCCATTTAACAGATTCACTGCACCCTAAGCCTCTCTTAGTGGATCAGACGCCATTGGACTAATACAGACCATCAGAATCAGGACAGAACAAAAAAACAACGCACTTCAGTGTCTGCTCACGAGTAAGATTAATTCAATCAGAAATTAAAAAATATTTTCACCATTTCTTTTCTGGATTAAATACAACATATCAAAAACGTAACCGTATTTAGGTCATTGTAAAGGTTTTTATGCAGCATAATCTGAATTCAAAAACAGCTTTCTTGCAGTAATGTTGGGAAATGCCTACCCTGTTTTTTTCCTGAAATGTGCTTTCCAAAAGCAATCTTTCTGCAACATCTCTAAATGTTGTGCATCTATGAGAAGGATCTTTAAATCAAAACCAGGATTCTACCTCAGCACATTGTATGAGATCACACTACACAATATAGATCATATGTACCCAGTCTAATATTTAATATGTACCCTTTCTGGGCTGGGTATTTGCAGGGCTTTAATGGAGTTCTCCACCTCACTTCACATCCCTTTGAATAGTTTCTTTCTTGCTTGCTTTCTTTCTTTACTGGAACTGCTCCTGGCTGTTGGTCTGGCTGTCTAAGACATTATAAGTATTTCTTTATCCAACAGAAATATGTTAAGATGCTCTAGACAGCCAAATGTTGATGAAGCACAAACCCACGTTCCATCAGCTTGACCAAACCACATGTAGAGCCACCTGCGGTCCATTGAAACCCAATCTCAAATAAACCTGCCACCACATACAGAGAGGAAGCACCTGAACCTAAATGCACAAAAACTACACCAACTATCTGACAGACACTCACATCTTTAACAATCCTGCTTTATATTATATACCAGGGGTTTTCAAAGTGTGGGGTGCACCTGCCCATGAGGCCGCGAGAGCATGTCAACAAAGGTAGGCACGGAGCAGGGCTGGGAGATATGATGATTATAATTGATAGAGATTTTTCTATATAGTTTATCTGTGTGTAAATATATACTATATTGCCAACATTTTGGGACGCCTGTCTTTACATGCACATAAACTTTAATGACATCCCATTCTTAATCTGCAGGGTTTCATATGGAGTTGGCCCACCCTTTGCATCTATTATAGCTTCAACTCTTCTGGGAAGGCTTTCCACAAGGTTTAGGAGTGTGTTTATGGGAATTATTTAGCATTCTTCTAGAAGCGCATTTGTGAGGTCAGGCACTGATGTTGGATGAGAAGGCCTGGCTCGCAGTCTCCGCTCTAATTCATCCCAAAGGTGTTCTATCAGATTGAGGTCAGGACTGAGGCCAGTCAAGTTCCTCCACACCAAACTCGCTCATCCATGTCATTATGGACCTTGCTTTGTGCACAATGCAGTCAGGCAAGTTGGCCTACCGTTCTCCTGGCAACTGCCAAACCCAGACTCGTCCATCGGATTGCCAGACAGAGAAGCGTGATTCGTCACTCCAGAGAACACGTCTCCACTGCTCTAGAGTCCAGTGACAGCGTGCTTTACACCACTGCATTTGACGCTTTGGATTGCACTTGGTGATGTAAGGCTTGGATGCAATCCTGCTCAGCCATGGAAACCCATTCCATGAAGCTCTCTACGTACTGTTCTTGAGCTAATCTGAAGGCCACATGAAGTTTGGAGGACTGTAGATACTGACTCTGCTGAAAGTTGGTGACTTCTGCGCATTGTGATTTTATGTGGCGTACCACTTCGTGGCTGAGTTGCTGTTGTTCCCAATCCACTTTGTTATAATAGGTGGCAACCTATCACAGTACCACGCTTGAACCCATTCTTTCACAAATAATTGTAGAAGCAGTCTGCATGCCTAGGTACTTGATTTTGTACACCTGTGCCCATGGAAGTGATTGGAACACCTGACTTCAATGATTTGGACGGATGTCCCAATACTTTTGACAATATTGTGTATCTGTGCAGCGCAGGACTGCTTAAACATGATAGAGTAGCAAAGAAACGTGGATGAATGAGAAGAAAGAGCAGGACATGCTTGAAGATGAGTTATTAAAGGCACAATAAACTGTGACAGAACTGAATTGGGTACTGACAGGCGCACATCTGCCCCGTCTTGGTGAGTATTCATGTAAACACAGTCAGTTATGTCTAAAGTGAAAGTAAACATTTGGGCGAAATTATCATTATATTGGATACATGCATAAGGTATTAAAGTGACAGCAGCCTCACATATGCCGACCTGCTATTGTCTACCTCGTTAATACGAAACTGTGAATCCTGACATAATAGAGTACACTTAATACATGATTATGCAGAGTGTCAAAGTTCAGAGGGTAATCTAGGAGTAGCAGTTGGTCAGGAAATACATGTGCTTCCATCATTTACAGCTGATCTACCATTCATGGCAGCCTAATGATGAAAAAGTTCCATTCACTTACTGCAGTGGCAATTTTAATTAGCATAAACAACCCGCCACAACACAATATAAAAAAGCTAATTTTGCAATCGAATGCCATGTTTATCTGGATTTCCTTTTCTAACACATACACAAACTGAATTTAACACCCTATTCTTCAAATACATAGTAGATGGTTCATTCAAATAACGATATATATATTTGATATAGTAATCAATATCTGAATGAGTATGAAACACATTATCTGAATCTTAGAGTTGTTGGTTACCTGGGGCTGTTGCAGGATCTCTCTCGGTACATGACACCTCCACCACATGTACGTGAACAGTCGGACCACTCAGACCAACCCGACCACTGGCCATGTACTGCTCTAGGACCATGATCACCAAATTTGACACACTGTCCTCTCCGGCACCACTGCATAATGGGAAAGAAAAAGAAATCTCACATTGATCAGAAATGTATGAAAACCTTTCTTCCTCAAAAAAAGTTTTTTTGTCTTTATTTTTCACATTGTGACTTTATATCATACAATCTCAAAATGTTATATCATATCTCACAAACTTGTGATTATGACTATTTCTCGTAATTGCATTTTATATAATTTCAAAAGTTCACCTTAATATATCATAGTGTGGATTTTCCATTTTAGGCTTGGCTCATATCTTACTATCTCATAATTAGTAATTTAGAAAGAGATTTCCATGAAAATGTGTTTAAATTTAAAAAGGTCACAGACCAAACTGATCTCTTTCATGTCAAAGAGAAGGTATGAGAGGGGATGTAAAGTAAAGGAGAGAGTGTATCTGCTGAGGAGATCTTGAGCCTGCTGGTTTGGGATCGAGCCCAGAGTTACACCTGGAGAGCAGGACTCAGCCCAGCCAAAGGCCACACAATCCCACACATCAGCACCTCTCACCCTGATCCCCAGCCACCAATGGAAAGACACGCAGGACCAACCATCCTTATGGAACATTTACACAAAGCAGAGAACAACAGTCTTCAGGTGTGCATGAAGACTGATGCCGAGAGAGACTGGTCAGTCCGTATTCATCCTTAATGGTGGTTCAGTGAGTTCAGACAGAGAAAGGGTGAACTGACAAGCACTCACTCACCATGTCTGGTCCGCAGATGGTGCCCTCAGCAGCAGGCATGAACTTGGTCTCACACCGGTGTCCTGTTCTGTGGCACCACAATGATTTACAGATGTCCTGGTGGGCACAAACACACAGAGAGCACAGTCAAAGACGAGCCTACACCCGCTGGGAACCCTTCAACCTCCCTGGCATGCACCTCGCCATGCCGACCTCTTGTTTCTACAGCAACGGCCAATCAACTTTCCCAACAAATAAAAAAGCCTGTCAAAATCAATCACTGTGCTGCCCAAAAGAAACACGCTATTATCATTGCATTTTGTTTCTTCCCACAATACAACGATAATAATGGGTGATGAGGGGTTGGGAGACCGGCCACTGCTGGCCGGCAGCCCGATTGCATCTGGCAGACAGTGAGAGAGAAACGTGGTTTACAAAAGCTAGCAACACTGGACTCTGGATAACCGGGTAGCTAACACTACTAGCTCCCACGGCTAATTACATCTTAACGACTTTGTGACAAGGATGGGATGGCTTGGGGGGACAGAAAACAAAAACATTGGGTTTTATCTTCACAATCGTTCTTAATTAAGATGTACAGCTGCCTTCCATCGAGGTCGACGTTCAAGACGTTCTCTTTTCAGCGCACGTACAAGGTCTCTGATGTGCACAAAAGCAACAGGGATCTCTCAAAAAGGAAGTCCATAGCATATAAGAGCTAATCCCACAGATAGACTCTAGCAATGTTCATTTCCCAAGCATAACTATTTGCATATCAATGTGTGTGTTAGACACTAAAGGCTACAGCGGATGCCAAAGGGGGCCCTGTCCATCTTTGTTGAACCTTTGTACATGGACTGTGAATGAAGACTTAGAGTAGATTTTGAGGCAATGGGTTTCCTCTCAGTAGTTCGTTTTCATTCCAAAGCTTAGATATGTGTTTGTGTTGACCATGATGTCTCTACACATAAACATTACAGGTTGAAGCACATTTCAATATCTAAGACCCTAAGGCCGTGTTTCCACCAAAGCATTTTGAGCCAGCTGAAAACGCTAGGTGCTCTACTGAAAATGCTTAGCTGTGGTTGCTTGAGAGCGTTTTGGCAGTGCAGAATTTTTTTTCAGTTGAGACGCTTTGCTTGCTATGATACAGAATATCTGCGAAAGTGTAACTAGTATCTCGTTTCACAGATAGTTTGTTTCTGTATTGTTTCTATATAAAAATGTAGATACAATGTAAAGTATTTGCGCTGGCTCTTGTTTTAAATTATTTTGTTCCATTATTACGCTTGTTATCATGTTAACATTATACAAGCAGAATGTGGCAGTTGGTGCTGTATTTGTCCTGCCCCTCCTCCACTGTGATTGGACGGCTAGGTGTAAAGTGACAGCGATGAACATTCTTCAACTCTCGGCGACCGGTAAAAAAACGCAGAGTGCTCTGCCCTTCAGCATGAAATAGATAGCATCATTACACTCCAGCCGTTTTAAAAACGTGGCGCTCCCATTGAAAACAATTGGAAAAATATGCTATCCACTGGAAAAGATGTGTTGGTGGACACACGGTTAAATGAACTCAAATATTCTCAAACAAATTAAGCATAAAAATGTGAGGTAATCCAACTATGAAAGAAAAGCCTAATAGCATATTTTGAAGATCTATACCTTCACAAAGTCCAGGCTGCAGAGTTTGGCTTTTGATCCAAACTGCCATTTGCACTGTATATCGGCATCGTACAGCTGACCTGGAAGCTGCTCAGGGTATTTGTACTGGCTTATCTGCTTGGGCTCATCCACTAGACAAGAAGCCTGAGCTGTACTGTGAAAACAAATGCATGCAAAGAAACATGAGC